>PRKT01001360.1:56932-94290 GCA_003671525.1 Saccostrea glomerata | reverse complement strand
GATCAGCATGATAATACTTATACTTTCCCTTTGACACCGTAGCTATGAGATTGCCATCTGGTTCGTAAATGTTAAAATTTTCTTCTTTTGTGTCCACGTGCCTCTGTGATATATCAAAACAATAAAGCTTCAACTTTGAATTACCTTAATGAATACTTTCTAAAAGTTATTTCTTAAAAAGTGATAAACATATACATGTATTTATAAAAGGTTTATGCATAAGAAATTTATTTAAGAATAAATGCGGTACACTTACCTCTTTTATCATTCTTCCGAAGGAGTCAAAGTAATAAATGGTCTCTGTATCCCCACATTTCTTTTTAGCAAGATATCCGAGACCATTGTAGGTGAGGTAACAGTTATAATCAGGTGTCCTAAACCATGACAATCGGTTATGAGCATCAAAGGACATCGTAATATTTGACCTCTTAATCAGATTCCCACTTTTATCGTGAATTATCTTTTGTTCTCCAATGAATGTATACTGATTTAATTCATCAACTATGTATTGTATTGACCTTCCGTCTATTTTGACCTCCTTCCTGTTTTTATTTTGATCGTATTCTATAGTTGTTCGTGTCTTAGTCGGGTTAATGATTTCAGTTAGCTGATTGGATAAGTCATAGGAAAAAACATATTGTCCTTCAGGAGATTTTACTTTTCTTAGATTTCCTCTGACGTCGTAAGTATATTGAAACTCTGACCTTAATGTTCCATTAGGATTATAATTAATTATCTTGTACGGCAGTCGTGACCTTGGATAGTATGTAAATTGTGTCGATTCATTGTTACCAAGAATACGCATTTTTCTTAACCCGTCTTCGTTATATGTATATGATGCTATTTTCTTTTGCCTAGCTTTATCTGATATTGACATCACTTTCCCGTTATTGTCATAGTCGTAAAAGACATTGTAGGAATCATCAGTCATTTCAGTGCCCAAAGGTTGTTGCATATCATTGAATGTTTGTATGAAAGTACTATTGACAGTTGTAGTTTGTTCAACAACCATCGTCGAACTATATCTGTAATATTTAAAATTTAGTTTGATTTCATCAGTTTCCACCATGCTTAGTCGTCCAGCGTTCCCATACTTGTATCGGATGTAACCTTCCTCTGTTTCACAAAAATCTAACCTTTGATAAAGATCACGGTGAAAGGTTGTTTGACGCCCGTTTCGGTCGATGTGTAAGAAAGTACTCTCTGTATTTTGGAATTTTTCAAAAGAGTTATCTGGATACAGAATTTTCTGTATACTACCATTATTAAGTCTTTCAATAAAATACTTGTTTAAGTTGCCATCCATATATGCAATGAGGTTTCCCATATTGTCCTCAAAATATCTTGTTATAGCTCCATTTGCGTCATGAATAGTATGATATCCTCCATCGATGTCTAATGTTTTGACAACCTACAAATTACAAAAGGTATATTTTAGAGAGGAAAAGACATACAGACAGCTAGACAGACAGAAAGACAGGAGACGAAGAAAGAGAGATAGTGAGAGAGAAACGTACCAAATCGCCTTCAATTTGCTCTTGAAAAGTATTTTTCTTAGAAAGAACTTTATTTATTGGAAATCCTTCTTTTTTGTATCCAATCACTTGCTCAAGATGATTCAGCCAAAATGATTCCTTTTCATTCCCAGGATTGGCAACAGTATCAATTCGGCCATTTCTGTGATCAGTGTAATACTTTTTCGATACAGTTCGCTCATATTTTATTGTTTGATGACTAGAAAATATGTGTGAAGACGAGTATGTGAACATTTTTACTTCACCAGAATTATCTGAGATCTTTATGAGGTCTCCATTTTCGTTGTATGAATATGAACACGATCGTTCTCCACACTGTACATTTGACAAAAATCTCCCATCAGTATAAGAATATAAACTGAAAGTGAAATATATAGCGTTTATAAAGCGTAAACTGCTAAATCTAAGTATATATCTAAAAAATTTGGAGCTATTAAACTTGTATGGATGTATTAAATAGACCCTATACATAGGACGGACATTGTTGTTAATTATTAGTGCTTTCTACATTATCTATAGGGTTCTCAATCATTTGACATTTTACTATGTTGCAGATTTTTCGTGAAGCACAATTATTTGCAACTGAACCATTATTAATTTTATATATGAACCATCCCAACTTTTTTTGAAACACATAAAAAAATCTTCACACTTATGGTATGATCGAGCATATCAATAAGAAAAATGAACTGATGGATATTTAAAAAATAACATACTTATAATGTGTAATTTAGCTTGACAATCCTATCGTAAGCGACAAAGTCAACCCTCCACCTCCCAACCCAGACTTTTGGAAAAAAAACTAAATAAAGACAATTCTAAACAAGATGTGTTTGTGGAAACACTGATGCTCTCGTATGGCAACATAGCAAAGATAAAACTTTTCTTAAATGCAAATTTGAATAATTGGTACCAAAAGTAGGGTATTCTCACGGGAGAAAATTGTATTTTTTAGAGAGGAAAATACATATAGACAGCTGGACAGACAGAAAGACAGGAGATCAAGAAAGAGAGATAGCGAGAGAGAAACGTTTGACAATCCTATCGTAAGCGACAAAGTCAACCCTTCCCCTCCCGACCCAGACTTTTGGAAAAAACTAAATGAAAATTCTAAACAAGATGTATTTGTGAAACACTGATGCCCTCGTACGGCAAATTGGTACCAAAATTAGGGTATTCTCACTGGAAAACAATTGTGAAATTTGAAAGTAGACCAATATTAATTTTTTTTCAATAAGTACAAAAATCTCCGAGGTTAAGATCAAAAGGTCCAGGTAATCAGTATCCAAAGAAAGGTCTTGCCACATAGAATACTTATGTAGAGTATGGAAGCCCTAGCCCTAACCGTTCAGAAGTTATTGCCAAGGTTTAAGTTTTTTAAAAGTAGGTCAAACTCCAAGGTCGAGGTCAAAGGGTCAAAGTTCTTGTTATCAAATATGTAAAGTATGAAAGCACTAGCCTCAATCCTTTAAAGATTATGGTCAAGGTTTGCTTTTTTAAAGTAGATCAAACTCAAAGGTCAAAGTCAAAGGGTCAAAGTGCTTGGCATTCAATGAAGGGTCTTCCCACAAGTATTGATATGATTGATATTAAGGCACTTTGAAAATATTTATTTCATTTTTTCACTAATTCTAAATTTTCAAAGTGTGTGTTGTAACACCGCTACTATACTATAAATTACTTACCACTTTTGAATATATCCACTTTTTAAATTATTAAGTTTTACTGAGCTGATCTTTCTATTTTTGTTATACTGGAGGACCATTTGCAGTTCTCCAGTGTGAATTGATGTGATTTGACCCATCGAATCATGAGAAAATACTAGAGAAATCTGTCCTTGGTGCAGTGATTGTAAATGTCCGGTGGTGATTTGGAAAATGTATACATCATGTGTAGAAATATCTTGAAATTTCACAGAATCTTAGAAAAAAAAGAAAAATATTCAGTATTGTAAGGAAAATTAGGGTGATGACGATCACTAAAATGCAGTATCGAAGCATAACATATAATCCTGACAATATTCATCAAGTTTGGGCAACCTGGCATGGTATTCGATATAGTACTGATAAACTTATTATTCAGTATAACTTAAACACCTAGCTAATTTCATGTTAATTTAATGTTAAAATTCTACCTTATTCAAGATCAAAAGATATTTAGGACTAACAGCATTAATTACAAAAGATCCCTTTCTCACGCGTTTCAAAATTTTATATATATTAGATAAAAGGTACACAACGGGCTGAAAGAAAAGTCACAATCATTGTTCGAATTTCTTCTAAATTTGAAATGATAAGAGAGAATATAACGGGCAGTGATTAGTCTAAACAAAAGGCCCATGGACCACATCTCTCACCTGAGCACATGGGTTAGTTAAAAAACAAATCAACTCAGTGTTGAAAAGTTTACTTGTTGGGGGAGGGGGAATTTGACTTTTTATTACTTGAAAATGTCACTTTATCAATCAAGCATACGTGTATAATTTCGCCATGCTTGAAAAGAAGAGTATTAAAGATTTTCCTATTAATTCTATGTAAAGATTTGGTTGCCCACTGTGACCTCACCTTACCCACAAGAGGTCATGAAATAAAAAAAACGGGAATGGACTCTAACTGAGGATGTTTACATATTAATATCACAAATCAAAGCTTTGCTGATATTGAGAGGAAGATTTTTCTATGTTTTCCTGTGTAAAATTTTGATCAGCAATTGTGGCCCCGCCCTGTCCTTGGGCGTCATGTTTTGAACAAACTTGAATCTACACAACCTGAGGATGCTTCCATATGAGTTTCATCTGTCCTGGCCCAATGGTTCTGGAGATTTAAAAAAAAATCCTATATATCCCTATGTAAACATTTGATCAGCCATTGTGGTCCGGCCCTATCCCTGGGTGTCATGATTTGAACAAACTTGAATTTACACTACCTGAGGATCCTTCCACATGAGTTTCTTCTTTCCCGGCCCAGTGTTTTCTGGAGAATTTTTTTTAAAAGATATTTTTCATATATATTCCTATATAAAACTTTGATCAGCCATTGTGTCCCTCCCTACCCCTGGGGGTTATTATTTGAACACATTTGCATCTACACTACCTGAGGATGCTTTCATATGAGTTTCATCTTTCTTTGCCCAGTGGTTCTGGATAAGAAGATTTTTATAAATTATTCCTACAAAGTGCTTTGTAAAATCTGATCTCAGCCATTGTTACCCCGGCCTACCCCCGGGGGTCATGATTTGAACAAATTTGAATCTATACTACCTGAGGATGCTTACACGTAGGCTTCATCTCTCCTGTCCCAATGTTTCTGGATTGTCATTAATGTTTTTTCATTAATTCATCATTATTTCCCCTTGGAAAAAGACTCGGCCCTTCATTTTAACAAGCTTGAATCTACTTTACCCAAGGATACTTTGTGGCAAGTTTGGTTGAAATTGGCCCAGTGGTTATTGAGAAGAAAATGAAAGTGTGAAAAGTTTACGACGACGACAACAACATCGACAGACAACGGACAAATTATATTTTGAACATAAAAGCTCACTTTAGCCGTCGGCTCATGTTAGTTAACAAGTGTTTGATGTTCAAATCTGTGGACGTGGTAAAAATAAAAAAAAAAACAAAAAAAACACGGACTTTCGAAAATGGTAAATATTTTGGACACCATTGTTGGCCAGAAAAATTAATATTACGATAGTGCTAAATGTCCCTAGATCAATGTAATATTTTTTAATTCACACTTATATTTTGATAATTGTTTCTTTAAATGGTGATTAAAAATATTAATAGTATTGCTAATTCACTCTTTACTTTTTTTTATTTTTCAAGTTTGATATTAATTCTATCAATTTTTTCTCCGTAAGACATTTGATTAAAACGTTAAAATTTAAAAAATCATTTTAGGCACTTTTGCTCAAAATTAGGCACTGAATGTTGGCCCTGATTACATTTTGTACCAAATTCAGACTTCTGTAATGAAACGCGTACACATATTTTTGACATCTCAAGTATTGGGAGTCTCTAGGTAAAAAACATTAGTACTACTAAGACCCCTCCACCTCTTCGGGTAACTCTACGGAAAAAAATTGGTTCTGAAACGTAAATTCAGATAAATATAATTTAAAAGGTACACTAAATCATAGTTTGTATAATGTCATGGAATAATCATACATTGGTAATAACCATACATTGAGAGAGAGAGAGAGAGAGAGAGAAAGAGAGAGAGAGAGAGACTGACTCACCTATTTCAATTATTGAAAGATTTCCAAAATCTTTGTTTGTATACAATCCAAAAGAATAAGCCGTAAATATTATTCTTTGCTGTTTGATTCTGAGAAATGCGGTAACCTCTGTCATACCCTCCAAATGTATATCCCTTTTTGAAAAATAAGTTTGTAAAATATTTTTATAATCTAAAAAAAATTGTCATTCATAAAGTTATTAGAATAAGGAAGTGTTTGTTAAAGTAAAAATATTTATGATTGTCTGTTTAAGAATATGTCTTTGTAAATTTCTTTAAATTTAATAGTACCAAAATGTCGACACCCAACCAATGCCAAATGGTCCATCTGATCGTCTTAATCCAATTTTTCGTGGATATGATCTAAGAATGTTAAGCTTATCATTTGAAGTGAAATCAAAATCAGTGCTGAAATCTTCTGTATCTACTATAGAATGTGTTTCTCCTACACCATCTGCAATGCTTAATAATTGTTGTATAATTATTTTAATTGACAGAACCCGATTTTCCGTTAAACTCATTTCGTTTAACAGATCTGAAACTTTATAATTTAATGAAAGCCAGGTCGGTCCCACAAGTTCCATGAAATTAGCCCAAATTACATCCCATGCATTCGTTGTGTAATAGTACGGCTTTAATCTAACTTTTAAATCTGCGTAGGGATGCGATGTATTGGAAGGTTCAAAAGAAGAAACAGAAACTTTCATTCGTCCAATGCCAAGAGGATTATTTATTCTTGGTATCAAGTTTACACGAATACCCTCCGTTGAAATCAAAATTCCACCAGGTCCCTCGCTTGATCCTTTTACTAATGTAATACTTTCAGACCATTCAGCATCGTTTATGTTATCAGTTAATTTAAGCTGTCCTTCCATTGCCTTTATTTTGATAATGGAAGATGGTAAGTCTGTCTGCCCAATATTTTCAAGATCTAGGTGAATAAATTCCTTTTCATTTGGAGTAAGAGGACCAGGCATTGTCATTTTTAGGGATAATGTCCCAATTGTACCCTTCACAAGAGATAATGCCTTGTGAAAACTTGTTTCTTCTCCTGTGTCCATGTTAGTTATTTTAAGACTGTATGACGTATTCATTTGTAAGTTTGTCAAGTCAAACGAGGCTGCTATTAAAGATGATGAAAACCAAAAGGTTCGATGACTTATAACTTGATAAGTGGAGTTGAATAAAATGGCAGTAAAATCTTCCCGAAAAAGTGTTCCTGTAATCTTTAGTGTTGTATTCCCTAATGGTGCAGCAAACTTGGGTATGACATCTATTACTTCTAGTTTAGCCAGTTTCACATGCATAAGTATTGACTCATGAGTATCTCGTACGTTTAGAAGTGATAAAGACGTTTTCACCATGAAATAATAATCACCTTCTTTGGTATTTGGTATGGACAGCCCTTGCTTAAAAGCATCTGGATTGCTAACAGTTGTGTCAAAGTCGTACTCAGTTGGTGGTTTGTCAAATTTTATAAACGTTTCATGAAATAAATAGTTCAGTTGGCTTTCTGTACTGATCAATAAAGTTTCTCCCGATTTAACATTAGGAATGCGAAAAACCATCTTTGTATCTTGTGAAAAATTAAACATTTGCTTCTTTTCTAAGTTGAAAATCTGGAAAATAATCTCTGTACTGTTTAGTGAAATTCCTATATCATTCATTGCATTATCGTCTACAATATTTGTCAGAGTTTTTACTATTGTTTTGTATGGTTTAGAAGAAACTGGAGGTGAAGAAACTGCAAGGCTGTATTCATCTATACCAGAGTTAGATATCTTGAATCCATCACATTGCTGAGTACCAAGAGCAATATCCTCTATATCCCAAATAGAATCTTCTGACAAGTAAACTGTATCACACTTATAGCCTTCTGCATTTCTTGATCCATTATTCATCATTGTCCATTGAACCGTCATTTCTTTACCAAACTCAACATTTAAAGGTGCGATAACATTTACAACCGCTAAGTCTGTCTTTTCGCCACCTTCAATATTTACAATTGCAGTGGCAATGTTATCATATTCACACGTTTCAAATATTTCTTGTCGAGAGTCAACTTGGACCACGACAAAGTATTCTTGCAAATGAAGTCTCCAAGGAATCTGTATATTTGTTGAAAAATTGCTAGTTGAATTGGCACAAAATATTGTGGATATTGCTTCTGATTTTATTTTTCTTTCAAAAGGATCGTTCTGAAAATCACTGCTTAAGAATATAGCATAATAAAACAGCCGGTCAACAGCACAGGACCCATTATTGCTTATGTTAAAATGTATTTGGAGTAGCCCTCCTTGATTATGTGAAGGATATCTTTCGCCAGTCAGCACCTTAAGATTTACACAAGGTATACTTTGTCCCACGTGAAAAACATGACTTTCCTGTAATTTAACTGTTTCATTCTTTCCTGTATCATTAAAAGAAATATGAGCACCCTCTTCATAATCAGGATAAATGGTAACAAGTGTATCATAGCGTCTGAAGAAAGTGGGAACAATAATCGACGTGTTAACAATGTAAACTTCAGCTGGAAGTAGATTTCCAATATGACCTATCTTGGCAACTTCTTTTGCATTTCCAAGCTCATGTCCTCCACGTTCACTCATAAAGATGGCATCATTCCAAGATGACTTAGTCGTTATGGATCCTCCTATATTTGAAACATTGTACAAAATGCAAAGATATTCAGGTTGATCTAATTCACAGTGTCTGACTGATATTAATGTAGCTTTGAGACGAGGCTTCGGTGGACCAGAAAATTGAATTAATCTATTATCCATAAATCCATTGTTATTTTCACCATTTATTTCTTTTACATTATTTTCTATATCAGTTGTAATGTGAAAACGAAATTTTCCAACTATAGAAGATGAAATAACTACAGTTTTATTTAGTATGTATTCTGCTCCATATTCTAACATTAACATTTGTTGATATTTAGCTAGAAAAATAAAATGAGACGGATTCTCAAGGGAATAAAGTTGAACTGCATCCCACCATACTAGTGTTTTTGTCATTGAGTTCCCCATATTTTTTACTTTCCATAAAAGAGAAGCACTATGCAAATTAGATTCCGATTTCGCTATTTCAAACTGAAGTAAAGTGACAATGAGATCAGGGGTTGGTGGAGACTGTACTCGGAAAAAAATATCTTTTGAGTTATCTTCTAATTTCCCTCCCTCAAATAAATTGTTTTTGTAATTTACATCTAATTTGATCCGAAGATAACCAAGGAAGGTATCAGGAATTGGAACGTAATGTTGATGTGCGTAGGAACCATTATGAACTAATGGTCCATTTATTGTTTGCAGAAAATGTTTTTTAAATGAAGATTCTCTTGACGAAATGGAAAGTGAATCGTACCAGTATTCATTCTCTGGTATCGCATTTTCGGTATTGATAACTCTCCACCATACAATAGCATTTGATCCGCTATAGATTAGCTCGTCTGTCTTTAATTCAAATACATCGATCTGTAAATTAGGTGAACGTAAAGGAATTTCAATTTCCTGTGATTTGATATTATTGTTAGCATTCTCCTCAAAAACTTCATTAGATATATCGATGCTTAGAGTTAAAATCTTTCTTCCAAATCGCGTGTCTTGTAGACGTATGTGTCTATTTTCAGTATACGTTTTGTTTGGACTAAGAGATGATACCCTTACAACATTACTAAGAAGCATTTGTTTGGAAAGATCATTAGAAGGATCTTTAAGAAATACAGCATCTGTCCAGGACCTTGCAATTGTCATTCCTTTTCCTTTGTTTCGAATAATCCAGGACACGTTTAACATATTGTTTCCAAGTTCGTCAGAAAAAATATTGACAGAAAATAAATCAATCTGGAGGTCAGGTAAAACTTGGATGACGTTTATCAAATTGTACTTTATATTGTCATCTCTGCTTTGGTATTCAAACACTCTCTCGTGCACATCCGTGTGAACAGAAATATTGTAGTCACCATCTAACACTTCTGGCGGCACAACAAACGAGAGGGATTGTGTATAGTTTTCGGTTGGTTGTAAAGATATATAGATAGGAACATCTATAACACGCATGGCGATTCCAAAATGCAAAACCTATTAAAAAAAGAACATTGCCAAACAATGTTTAAGTACATATAACATTGATTTCCTGCAAGTTTTCCACATATTCGAAATAATAATTCACATATAAATTAATGTAACATAATGTAACATAAATAACATCAAAACATTAAATACAAATCAATAAAGCTAGATATCGTTGAGATGGTGGTCATCTCAAACTGCCCGCTTTCAACAACGAACACGTAAATGTAGTTGAAAAGGATTGTTTTGAAGAGGAACATTTGTATACTTATAAGGGATGTGTAGTTTTAGTCAAAAGGTGACAAAAAGTTACTACTCTCTGAAAAAAATACAACCAGAAAAAAACCTTTAAAAATAGATATCCTATGAAAATTGTTGCATGCCTTGAAAATATGGACGGAAACCCTAAGTAAAGTTTGAGGCTGACTGGACTTAAGGGAAAGATTTTATTTACCTAACAAAGATTTTAAACAGAGAAGCTTTTTTTTACCTTTACCTTTGGCATAGATACCCCGTTTAACATCACATTGGCCAGTTGCACGCTGTGAGTAAAATATGAACCACATTGGACCAAGGGGAGAGAAAATATGCCCCTGATACTTTAGAATTTTTTATATAATTCTGATATGACCTTAAACTTAGATCTAGAAATATGGTTCAAGGTCAGAGCACACCCTTTACCCGCAAAAATTACGATATAAAGACTCGTTATTGAATATTACATAATCAGATATCAATCACAATTGGGACACCTTAAAATGTTAAATTATGGTTTCAACAATGAAAGCCAGAAAGGTCGATATTAGCTTTTAATCATTTTGATTTTTTTTTTTGCATAATCTTTATGGTCAATCTAAATAATATACTCTTTTCGTTTCTTTTTTTTAATAAAAAGGGAATTTTATTAAAACTTTTTCAATTTAAATCGAAACCAAGTACATACCACTCTGTCTATCCAGCTTCGGACATATGGCTCTTTAAACCCAATATTGGTCACCGTCCATACAATTCTGACATTATCTCCAGTTGTAAGAGTTGACGTAGAGTCAAGAACAAGATCAGAAACACTCAGATCAGCTGGAGGAGCAAGGGATATACTTAGGTTATTCTACAAATTGAAAAATCAAATTTTCTCATGTTTTCATCCCTTGATGCACTTGTATTTGTCTTGAATGTACACCAGAAAAAACAGTTTTCTCTTGTCCTTTGTTCGCGTGCCTTACTCGTCACGAATTATGTTAAACTTACCAAACTGCATTAAAATTATTTGATTAAAAAAATGTAAAATAAATGAATCATATGTTTATATATATATTATCAAAATCTACCGAGGTATGTAATTTAAAACGCGATGGCAAATATGGAAAAAGAATACTTACTGAAACCATCCAGTTATTGTTATCATTAACATATTCGAAAATTTCATTGTCGACGTCTGTTTTTACGATTATAAAATAATCCCCTTGTATGTATCTTGGAATGGCTATTGAGGTTTGTACAACGTAAGATTGCCCAGGTAATAATAAACCGTTTCGTGCGACTGCTTGTAAAACTGTGTCCTTTCCATCTGTTCAAAACATATTAAGATGCAATTGGATCGATCGTTCTTCTTACAGATAGATTTTAGAAATTCAATACTTAATTTGAAATAAAACTGTGCTATGTTTCATCGAGAAATTGAAGAAGAATTAAAAAAGTGTATTTTGGTTAGATGATATGGTGTTTAGTATACCTAATAATCTGTCTGTGGACCAATACACGGTATCTCTCCAATATTTTAACTTCGTTGGTCCTTGTCCTTGGTTTATTACCGAAAATTGCACTGGTAATGCTTTTCCTGTTTTTGATACATTCAAAGAACAATTAAAGAACCAATAACTATTAAAATAACGGAAATAGAAAATATATTTCAAACTAATATTAATGCTTCCCATCTATTTTGTGGAGGAAGCAGAAAATTATTTTTAAAAAATTTACCCCTTATGTGTAAAAAAAACCTCTTCTGAACAAAGAAATATTATACTCTGGTCGGTCAATATATATTTTTTTTCAGAGAGCTACAGTTCTGCAGCTATTCATAAATATAGATATCCTGGTATTAAGGCAGTCAGGTGATGACGTGGTGGTGATGCACGTCTTGGCTTCTCTTGACTTTGTGCAATACTTGATAATAGTTTACATTTTATGAGAAGCTTTAAGAAATTATATATTATTAGTACTATTTCTTTTTTTTTTTACAAAAATTTTCCGAGGAATGATTTGAAAACGTCCTTATCATCGTCAATTCTATGGTCGATACGATTATCTTGCATTGTCTGCAAATAAAATCTATGATCATAAAATCGAAAGTGAACTGACATTTTTCATACTTATTGTAGGGCAATCAGTTAAACGCTAAAGTGTCTACTGATTTTCAATTTTCTCCAAGAAAAAGCGCACTGCGCATAGATTTCAGTGTAAGATCTGCATCCGATTTGTATTGCTGTTTGACTTTTCGGTTTGATAAGTGTTCATTATATTCATAACGTAACCGAGCTATTACTGTATTACAATTTCTGTAATGTTTTAATATGCATTAATCGAGAATTAATTATGCCCCATGTTTAGCAATTAAGAGTGCGTATTCAAGAAAATGAAGAATAAGGTATAATTTATACCAAAACTTTACATTTTTGTTTGAATTTTTACCTGAGTACGAAGAAAATGGAATATCGATACGTTGTACAATGAGGTCTGGTGGAGGTGTCAGTAATATATGTATTGACTTTGAACTTCTGCCAAAGTTGTTAGTTCTGTCCAATTCATCAAGCAAGTGTCGTGCATCAACATTAATGAAAACAAAAGCATTACCGATGTCTCCATCACCCAAAGATATCTAAAATGACATTAAGAATTTATGAGCATTGTGAGAAATAGAGCTTTTGGATGATCCGATTTGCTAAAATAATGTGCTACGTGTAGTACGAAGTGCCCCTATTTTGTCAGCAACTTTCATTGATGTTTTTTTTCAAGTTCCTTGAACAATTGGGACAATATATATACGAGTATATATATATATATATATATATATATATATATATATATATATATATATATATATATATATATATATATATATATATTCATTTACGACCTGTTCATTTTTAAAGGAAAAAAGGTGAAGACGAGAAACATTGATCAATCTAAAAAAAAAAAATCTTTAAAATTTCAATCTGTTTAGACGACACAAAACAGTCGCCTCGAAATTCAAAAGGTCAAATAAGGTGCCAAAGAGGAGAAAGCATAATCCAGGGAAGAAACGAATATATTTTGCCTCAGAGTCTCTCTTATACAAAACAAATTGCTAACAGAGCAAACACGGATTAAAAAAAAACATCGGAGTTGGGATCAAGTGCCATTGAGGTTTGAGCATCCCCTTCCGACAGAACACAATCCCCATGTGCTCCTTGTCATGATCGAAAAAAAGGTAAAATTCGTTGACAAAATCGGTGTGTAAATAATTAATAATGAAAAAGAAATTGTATGGTAAAATCAATAAGCAGTTGACCTAATGTTTTATAATGATGTCATTGTATTGCACTAAACTTGCGAAATAATCACTTAATTTGCCGTTAAAATCCGCCATTATCTCTGTATTTTGTGCGGTTTGATTTTCTATTCAAATTCAGTATTCAAACCTTACAATTGACACAAGAAAAGCAAAATACGACCTTATGATAGGCTAACAAGGTAAATAAAACTAGCATAGAATTTAGGAAATGGCAAATAAAAAAAATCACTGTTGAATCCCTGTTACATCAACTATCACCGAGTAGCCTGCCTCCGTTTATAAATTGATCGTACTCCGATGATATTCTTAAGTCTTGAACAAGTTTATCTTTTAAAAGAGATAGGTGAGCGAGCGCCGTAGCAATTTTTAAAATGAGAAAGGAAGGTCCGTGATCAAGTGATTATTTTGCTGAATTCTTTTTTATTGAGGCATCAGAATTTTTTTTATAAATATTGGATTTATTTGTTAATTTTAGTGTAAATTCTTGCTTCTGGAAATTGTAAGATTGGCTGAATTGACCAATAAGAAAATTAGAGTCTATCTTTGGTTGTGCTTAGACGTAAAAAAAAAGACTCCCTTGTCTTTGTTTAGAACAATCAGATAATGACTCGGGTTTTTCCGTCAGAAAAAAGGTATAATTGAAGTATTGCAATTATGTAGTTATCTTTAAACTGTAAGCTACACAATAAATAAACATAGTTATTTAATGATACAACGAAATGTTATTGGACGGTCTATCTATTAGTAGTTTTCATAGTTTTCCCAGAATGCACCACCATGGAGCCGAGCATGCGTATTCAGGGAATTTGGAATTTGGACTAACGTAGTTGCTAGCTCTCGACAGCGCTAGCAATAAGTTGGGAGATGTAAAAACCATGTGTAGCTTGAAGCGGAATATTACTGCGTCAATAAAGAAAGTAGACCATTAAATAAACAAAAAAAGTTTCTTGTAGACTTAATCGTCAACGAATGTCTAGTCAATTTATTTTGCACATTCATTATTAAGTGGTTTTTATTAGTCTTATGGCTACAGTTACTTCATGTATATTTGCCCATAAAATGACATCTGTTTATGATTTATTCTTCGTAAAGAATTATCTATAATACTTGAAATGATATTAATAAGTATTAATCAATTACTGTCTAGCTAGCTAGTATAGTATGCCAGGGCATCAACGATAGTGGGAAACATGGGATAATTTGCATAACGGGCGAAGTTATATTTTAAAATAAAATTGTAGATTTAGACTTAACAAGAGGCCCACGGGCCTTATAGGTCACCTGAGTATCGTGCAACAACTTTCAAACAATTAAAATTGCTTCGTGGTTTAAACTAGAGGCCATGAAATTCACAATTCACAATTTTGAAAGAAGCACCATTGCTCATCATAATTATGAACTTAGCATGCTTACTCTATTTACCTAATACCCAGATGTAGATCAGAGTAACAAAGATATTAAAATGCACTTCCACTTTATAACCAGTTGTGCACCTCATGCCAAAGGAACCACTGACCCTGGGGCCACATATTGATTAATACTAAAAGAGCAGATTTCAAAGCATTAATTTATGAACCCCCCCCCCCCCGACCAGGGGCATAAAAACTAATCATTTTGCTAGATGCACCTTTCTTCATCATAAATATATATACTTGGATCATTAGCATAAAACCCAGGAGCAAAGAAAAGATTTTCAAAGATTTAATGTATTTTCGCTATGAAATCAATAGAGCCCCGCCCTAACACCAGAACCCCTGACCCTGGGGCCATAAAATTCACAATTTTGGAAGAGGCACTCTTGCTCAACATAACTATGTGTTTAGTTAGTTCATTTAATACCCAGGGGCAGAGAAGAAGATTTTCAAAGAATAAATGCATTTTCACTATATGATCAATAGAGCCCCGCCCTAACACCAGAACCCTTGACCCTGGGCCATAAAATTCACAATTTTGGTAAAGGCACTCTTGCTCAGCATAACTATTTACTTAGGTAGTTTACTTAATACCCAAGAGCAGAGAAGAAGATTTTCAAAGAATAAATGCATTTCCACTATATGATCAATAGAGCCCCGCCCTAACACCAGAACCCCTGACCCTGGGGCCATTAAATTCACAATTTTGGTAGAGGCACTCTTACTCAACATAACTATGTACTTAGTTAGTTTACTTAATACCCAAGAGCAGAAAAGAAGATTTTCAAAGAAATAATGCATTTTCACTATGTAATCTATATAGCCCCGCCCTAGATCATAAACCCCTGACCTTGGGGCCATGAATTTCACAATTTTGGTAGAGAACTCAATGCTCATTACATTCATGCCAACAGTTTGCCTGCTTGATGTCCAGGAGTAAAGAAGAAGATTTTTAAAGATTGCAATAATTTTGGTGGTTTTGGCCCCACCCCTCAGGCCCCAGAGGGGTGAGGACCATGAAATTCACAATTTCTGTTCCCCTTCACCCATAGATGCTGTATACAAAATTTGGTTGAAATTGGTTTAGCAGTTTCAGAGAAGAAGCTGAAAATGTTCAAATGTTAACACACGACGGACGACGAACGACGGACGACGGACGCCGACGGACAAACACGGATGGCAATAGGTCACCTGAGTTTACTCAGGTGACCTAAAAATGTAGACATAGATACACGAGGACTCCCATGCCAAATTGAAAAGTCCTTTCAACTGACGTCAAAAACAAAGGCAGCTGCACGAAATTTACATGCATATTTGGCCTCCTTAGCGTTAGACACAGAGACAGATGCGCACGAGATTTACATGCATATTTGGCTTCCGTATCGTTAGACGCAGAGACAGATGCGCACGAGATTTGCATGTTCATAAGGCCTCCTTAGCCCCTGACCTATCGACCTTCCTAATTTACATTGCGTTAGAATTATCAAGAAATTAACTCCGCTTACCTTCAAAGAGTTATCACAGAGGAAAAAAAATTAGAAATGGAAATATTTGTTCTTAATGCTCTTTATTCAAGTGTACTTTTTTAACATCACGTCATTTATTGAGATTCGAGTACGCAAAGTCAGGATCATTTCTTTACTCAGTTGTTCTAGAACATACATACATGTATTACATGTATCTACTCTTCGAAGCAGGCGACCCGAATTACTTGAATGTATTACATCTACAAGATCTGCAATCATTTTTAATCAATTGAAAAAAGCACAAACACTAAAAGCTAGACTAGAAAAAAAGGAATTGAGTATACCTCAAACGTGTCTTCATATACACCATTTTTCAGTAAAAGGCGGCTTTGTCTCTTGTCAGAAATTTTATGTGAATAGGCAAAATCTTCATTGAATCCAATGTTCACACGGTCGTACCATGGTCCAGATACTGAGGCACTCCCGCGGTTTTGCACTTTCCAATGAATCTGAAAGCTTTTCCCTGAGTGTGCTATTGGCGGAGAAATAATATCAATTATTGCTAAGTCAGGATAGCCTTTAGTTTCAAAATACCATCTTGGACTATAACGTGTTGTATTTGAAGTGGTAACGAATTTCACTAGCCAAAAATATTTGGAAGCTGGTTTTAGCTCTTTTAGTTCGGACACTCTAAACCATGATCTATATCCAGAGTAAATGGGATCTGTTGGTCTTATGTTGTTTTGATCAATCCACAGATACACTTCATAATGAGCAATATCTGGTATTTCTGGCCATTTGAAAAATGGACGTAAATTGGTTATTTCATTGCGATTTGGTGCTATCGGATCTTGAACATTTGTAACTGTTATAGTTTGAAGTCCTTTAATTGTATTTCCACAAGTATCATTGGCTGTCCAAGTTCTGTTAAATTTGACACCACATTGTGTTCTCGTAGCGGGTGGGTCAAAGTAATATATTTTCATCTGTAAACCACAAGGGTGATAAACTTTGATACCTGGTATAAAAACATCATTAGTTAGATCCTCAAGGGCATTGCAAGCAACTACTGTGTTGGGAGGAAACAATACATTAGGTTTAGACCTCAGATCAAAAAAGATTTTTTGTTGAGTGGTTTTTATGTTTCCCGCTAAATCTTCTGCTTTCCATGTCCGTTGTATTTCACAGTTTGCCAAATATCTATCATTAAAGGTAAATTTTTTGATTCCTGTATTATCCGACACATGGGGTCTCCCTGTTACATTTGGGTCATATGCATGGTTACACTCAACGTGTTGATCATGGAGAGGTTCAATATCAGGTTCTTGAAAATCTTTAAAAAATAACAATCAAATGATAAAATGTTTACTTGATATAGCAATTTTGAAGCAATTAAGATTATATGGCATCAGTACTCTTACGTATGCCATGAGTCAATATAAGGATCTTTTAATATTTGCTCAAAATCTGTAAAAATTTAAAGCAGTACAGTTAATATTCAGGAAACATATTTCACTCTTTAAAAGGAACTCTTTCAAGGAAGGTATTTCTTTTGTTCAAATGAAAATATTGACTGACAAAAAGGACATATGAAAATTGATTTCAAATGTTCACTATAGATAATGTTATCCTTAAATCCACGTCTAAAGGAATGGATCAGAAATAACACTCACCGGTACGCCAGCTAAACACAGTAACGTTCCCATAATTCCCATACTTGTCAATTCCTTTTACAGCAAAAACATATGTAGAATTGTCCATCAGACCCCGATAAATGAACGAATGATCGTACATGTATGCAAAACTTTGTTTACAAGGTGAAAAAAACTCTGCATGTTTTTCCGTATGAAAACTGCAAACTAATTTGCATTCTTCGTCGCAATTCACGCCTATATGGATTAACCGTTGATTTGATATTCCTGTTGGTGTCCTAGTTAGAACAGTTTTTGGTCCAGTTTTATCTAAAATATAAGTATGTCATCAGTTTATTCATTTGGATGGTTATATCATGTCAAACGATGCAATATAAGATCTTAAAAATCATTGCATATCTTTTCAATTGTAATGTAATTTCCATCCGTATTTTCTGTCTTTTTTTTCTTTTTTATAAAAAAATCATATATTCTATTTCGTATACAATATACATTACTTTTCTTTCATATTCTCTTAACGTGGCTATGGCTTCGCGCAGCTTTTTAATTTCATGCACTCATAAGTGTGACAGTACATCTTTCCCAAATATTGTGATTTTAATATAGAATTTACATTATCTGTAAGACCTATTGGTCTGAAAATGACATTTTACGAAAATGAGTAGGAAATAACGCTAAAATGGCTCTAACGACGTCACTGTTTTCCGATTTTGTATACAATGCACGACGCAGAAAAATGTTACAACAGTGCGACATTTAACTCTGGACACGACATTTGTCCCGACTTTCGCAAACCACTTTTCCAAAGATATGTGGAAACCATTTATGCTATCTGATGGGATTTTTTAAAACTTAACACATGAACCAAAATTTACACCTGATTATCTTCTAGGTAAAAAGATATTACACATGAAATCAAGAAATCCCATGGGATTATGGTGGGATTTTCTCTCCTAACCAATATCCCACCATTATTCTGTGGGAGAAAAAGGTATTCTGTGGGATTTTTTCTCCCATAAAAGTTTGAAAATCCCATAAATGCTTTATAATGGGACAAAATCTCCCGTATACTTGTATATGATAATAATCTCCCATCTCTTTATAAATGTGGGATTTATCCCATATTCATTACAAAATAGAAAAAAAATTCTCCCATGGGATTAAGAAACAACAGCTTTAAACCAAATAAAGAAAATATTCAACAGTTTAACTACTATTTATTATTCATTTTCATTTAAGTTACTAGTATGTGTTTCCTAAAACATTTTTTCTTAATTTAACTTTCTTAAAATTAACCAATTTTCGGGTAATGTTTAATTTTTTCAATGATCAACATTTTACATGAAATATAGTATTAAAAACCAAAAGTGGTTTTATCTCTATAACTTTCAGTTTTTTTTAAAAGTAGAAAGACAATTGCATTGTATGTTGATTACCTTCTTTTATTCCTTGTATGTAACTTTTGAATGGGAAAAATAAAAAAAAAATGCTATTAAGAAAGAACACATCTTTTTTGTTTATTTTCCTCCTAATTATTTAGGTTAATTTATTGCATAAGTGTCATTTGTCAAGCTTTACAACATGATCGGATCCATGCACGTTGTTAGATCTTTGCCTGTTTGCTGCGCTAAACTGATAGGTTTCCAATTAAAAATTCACATGAAATTGGGTTTTGTCAGTCACTCTGAGATTCCTAGAGAGTTTTAAAACTTGTTCAGATGAACAAACTGTAATAATTTACCTATTTTTTACTCTTAATTTTCTTTCATTGTATGATCCTGATCATGCCTTGTTTTTGTTCCAATGACATCTGGAAATTATTTTACACATAACGAACCCCATCTGACAAATGAACAGGAAATGTTAAAAAAGCCATGCATTTTCATTATGCACATTTACTGGTAGTTTGCATTAAAAATATTTAACAACCTTTTCACTAATTCATGACCATGCAATTCTTAACCAGATTTCTCCCTTGTAATACCTATTGTGACCCTTATGGTATTAATGTGGACAGAAGAAGATTTTTAAAGATTTTTCCTATATATTTCTATGTAAAACTTTGATTTTCTATTGTGCCCCGCCCAACCCCAGGGATCATGATTTGAACAATTTAGAATCTACACTACCCCAGGATGCTTTCACATAAGTTTCAGCTTTTCTGGAACAGTGGTTCTTGAGAAGAAGATTTTAAAAGATTTTTCCTATATTTCTATGTAAAACTTTGATTTCCTATTGTGGCCCCGGCCAACCCCCAGGGATCATGATTTGAACAATTTAGAATGTACAGTACCCCATGATGCTTCCACATAAGTTTCAGCTTTTCTTGCCCAATTGTTCTTGAGAAGAAGAAGAGAACCCAAAATTCATGCAAAAATCAACGCTTTAATAGACAAAATGGTGTTTCGGCCAACTTTGGAGCTTTATTGTAAAGTTGTAAATAATAAATTTTAGGTTTAAAATGCAAATTAAAAAAATTTAGACATATATACGGTAGAAAACAATAAATAAAGATTAGGTTTTAAATGTCACTTTTTCCGAGAAATTGTTTTCTCCTATAGGTCAATTCTTTTGTCAAAGTGAATACATCCATTCTCAATCCAGCCAAAATGACTGACACTAAAATTCACCCTTACAGAGGTCGAAGTATAAAAGAATCAATTATTTTCATCTATCATGTCTATCAATATACCATAAACGAAACTTTGTGCATGTTCTGCATACATTTACCGGTATCTGTATTATAGTAGTTCACTAGTTTTATGCCCTTGAGAATTTTTCATATCAGATGATGCCATATTTCCTTGTCTGTTTTTTTTTCTCTGTGGTAACTCTTTGAAAGTTAGGAGAGTTGATATCTTGATAATTCTACCGGAATGTAAATTAGGCAGGTCGATAGGTCAGGAGCTAAGAAGGCCTAATATGCATGAAAATCTCATGTGCACTCGTCTCTGTGTCTGACGCTTAGGAGGCCAAATATGCATGTAATTCTCGAGCGGCTACCTTTGTGTTTGACGTCAGTGGGCGAGGACTATTGAAATTGGCATGGGAGTCCTTGTGTAATTTTAATCTATGTCTACATTGTGCAGGTTATCCTGCAACATTCACGAAAACGCAAACTTTGTATCTTAAACATCCATTTTCCTATCAATTCTAATAAAATATATTATTAGTAAAAAAGCTAGAACTTTTTTTATTTCATTTACAATTGATAAAAAATATTTTTACAAATAAATATGTAAAATAAAAAAGTCCTAGCATTTTTATCTTTTATTATCTTCTTACACATATGCATCTACTTGCACACAGATGTATTTCCCCTAAAAAAACATGAACATTACTTAATAATAATAAAGATATTCCTAAGTATGTATTCATGGTATAAAAAATGAGTTTAGCAATATAAAGATTGATTTTCACTCAAAGTTTTAAGACTGTTTTTTAGAGATAAAAAAAAACATTGGATACTTCCAAAACAATATAAGTAAGAGTTTTTGGGGGTGATTAGTTACGTGTATGTCCATCATGACATGTACTAATTATTAAAAACTGATTCCCATATCTTAAAAATTATCTTGAAAGCAAAATAAAAAAAATACTTGCAACACATGCAATGTTTGTTAATCCCTACTACACTACAGTAGTAGGATATTTTTAACCATGTCTAAGAGAAGATAATAATTAATTTTCTAATCAGTAATGCTGCATGATGACTGTAATCTGGTAATCAGGATACTTATGAACTGTAAGTTGCAAATTACGGACAAATTTAGACATGACAATATATTTTTAAGTACAATCATCAGTTAGTGTACACATTCAAGACATTGAGATCGAACGAGTACTACAACGTTAATATTGTCATTGAGGAAATTCGAACGAAAGAATAATATTCGGATGTGTATAATTTTCTGACGATTACTTACTTTCTTAACTTGAATAATGTACTACTGAATATCCCCATCGACTGCTAGCTTTGCAAACACTTTACAGTGACAGAAATTCATTACATCTGAAGACATTGTAAGTCTGTTCATAAAATCAGTCTATCGGTCTATCAATATATTTTTTTCCGGAGAGCGACAGTTCTGCAGCTATGTATTAACATGCATTTAATGAAATAAATAACAAATTCAATAATTCTAGATCTACATGTACTTACAAAAATAGAGCAGGTCTTTGTCAACATCATGTGAAAATAATCTTGTCGCCGTTTTTTTTTTCCTTGGTTGGCATTGGGTAATTCTAGGTGCATCCTTCTGCACATAATTTATAAGAAGTTAATCCATAGATAGTATATTGCTGTTTCTTTTTATTTATTTGTTTATCTTTTTTTTTAATTTAATCAATGCACAGTTCACGAAAAAAAAACAAAGAAGTGAAATAAATTATCAGGGTACTACTAAACAGAGTACGCTAGAGACTTTAGAGTACGCTAGAAAAATTGTATAATTTAATGCAATTAGATTATTTATTTATGCTTCTACATCTTGATTAGACATAATTATAAACTACTATTGCAATATTGTTTTCAGATATTTGTTTTTTAGCGATATTTTGACTCGAAAATAACATTCACGATTCAATGCATTAAAGATTACTAGTATTAACATCCCGATCTCGTTTACTATTTTGATTCAGATTAACTAATTTCAACTAAATTTTTTCAAAAATTTAATTGCATTATGTAAATATATTTCACATTAAAATCGAAGCATTTCAACATGTTCAAGTTAAATTGGATCGAGATCTGAAAACAAAAATTGAAATAACTCCTAGAATAAGAAAAACATACAAGATTTATTTAAAATGTATAATATTATTCATTATGTTAAATTAAAGTAGAAATACATACAAAAAGTAGTTTAATTGCATTAGACTATAAAATTTTATTAGCATTTTTTTCAGATTGTTGTTGTTGTAAGTACTGCCATGGGTAATAATGGTAATTAAAATATCCAATACCAAAAATATTATCATTTTATAAAAATGGGACATCGATCATGATCATTGAGAACATGATAAGAAGGAGGAGGGGTAGTGGAGGGGTGGGTAGTCTCTCTGTATCTCTTAGATAAAATGGTTCCCTTGAAATGTCAAGAAAACTTAATTTGCATGGTCAGCGGGAAATTCAGTACAAGTTTGAAACTCCAGTCAGTACATAGCCTCAATAAAGCCCCTTCTTCTTCTTTTCCTTCACGGCATTTTGATATATTGTTAACCTTCTATGATGTTCAAAATTGTATCATTCACCAACCATCCTTCATGTAATAATCAATAGTAACCTATAAATTTTTGTCTCTTCAAATCCCATTTTTGTGAAACGTAGAATGAAAAATTAAAAGCTATACAAGTATTCATTTTACTTTCATAAACATGATTCAAGTTTATATCTTTGAATTGTTGACAAAAGTTTGTTTTTAAAAATTATTATCTGTCCTTAAGGGGGAAAATATACAATTTATATTAATTGTTTGATATCAATTATGAATGATGTAAAATTGTTGGATTTAATTTTTAAATTGAAAATGAAAAACAATTATGACTTAATCAATCCGAAGGTTTAGTAAAAGCAAGGAGTTTGTTTTTCATGAATTTCTATTGTAGATGCAGTTGTTAAATCGACTTGCTGTGTGTTAATATCCCTTTTGTATGTTTTGTTAGTTCCAAGCAAATTTTCACAGTCTTGCTACCTGAGGAAAACAAAAAACCCTTAATTGCCTCTAGCTTGGTATACACATACATGTATCATACCCTATCGAGATCTGGGGTGAAGATATTGGTTGCTTGGAAGTTAGCAAGAGGAGGGGCTGGGGGGGGGGGGGGTAGGTTTAACAGCAGACTTTAGTTGCTTTATTAGTATTCAAACATTTACTGCATAATTAAGAAAAACAGATAATACTACAGAAGTTGATAATTTTTCTGTGAAATCAAACTCAGACGACAAATATGAAAAAAAATCACATTGAGCTTAACTTAGGTTTGACACCCCCGTCCAATAATATAGTCCCGTCCAAAGCTAAAGCGTTTAGAAGTCAACAGAGTCAATATTTCGAAGTGGGGTCTTGTGACGCGTTTATAAATATGATAAATTGAAAGAGGACTGAAATTATCAAAGGAAGAATCAATCATCATGTTATACTCTGTCAATCGTACTTGTGTGTTCTCTTGAATGATCATAACTTTTTTATTTCTCAATGAAATTTTGCCAGTTTGGTATTATTTTGCTTGCAATAGCATGTCCTTTCTAAATGTAAAATGATAAATTGTAAGAGGACTGAAATTTTCATAGGGAGAATCCATCATCATGTCATAGTACTCCTTTAATCATACTAGTCTGGTGTGTACTCTTGAACGACCATAACTTTTTTTATTTCTCAATGAAATTTTGCCAGTTTGGTATTATTTTGCTTCCAGTAGCATGCATTTTCTAAATTTAAAATGATAAATTGAAAGAAGAATGACAATTTCAAAGGAAGAATCATCATCATGTTATACCGGTTCTTTGTCAATCGTACTTGTGTGTTCTCTTGAATGACCAAAACTTTTTTTATTTCTCAATGAAATTTTGCCAGTTTGGTATTATTTTGCTTGCAATAGCATGCACTTTCTAAATATAAAATGATAAATTGAAAAAATGACAATTTCAAAGGAAGAATCATCAGCATACTCTATCAATCGTACTTGTGTGTTCTCTTGAATGACCAAAACTTTTTTTATTTCTCAATGAAATTTTGCCAGTTTGGTATTATTTTGCTTGCAATAGCATGCACTTTCTAAATATAAAATGATGAATTGAAAGAAGACTGAAATTTTCAAAGGAAGAATCCATCATCATATTATACCGGTACTCTGTCAATCGTACTTGTGTGTTCTCTTGAATGACCATAACTTTTTTTTATTTCTCAATGAAATCTTGCCAGTTTGGTATTATTTTGCTTGCAATAGCATGTACTTTCTAAATGTAAAATGATGAAATGTAAGAGGACAAATTTTTATAGGGAGAATCCATCATCATGTTATACTCTGTCAATCGTACTTGTGTGTTCTCTTGAATGACCATAACTTTTATATTTCTCAATGAAATTCTGCCAGTTTGGTATTATTTTGCTTGCAAAAGCATGTACTTTCTAAATGTAAAATGATAAATTGTAAGAGGACTGAAATTATCAAAGGAAGAATCAATCATCATGTTATACTCTGTCAATCGTACTTGTGTGTTCTCTTGAATGATCATAACTTTTTTATTTCTCAATGAAATTTTGCCAGTTTGGTATTATTTTGCTTGCAATAGCATGTCCTTTCTAAATGTAAAATGATAAATTGTAAGAGGACTGAAATTTTCATAGGGAGAATCCATCATCATGTTATACTCTGTCAATCGTACTTGTGTGTTCTCTTGAATGACCATAACTTTTTATTTCTCAATGAAATTTTCCCAGTTTGGAATTTTTTTTCTGCAATAGCATGTACATTCTAAATATGAAATGATAAATTGTAAGAGGACCGAAATTTTCAAAGATAGAATCCATCATCATGTCATATTACTCCGTTAATCATACTGGTCTGGTGTGTTCTCTTGAATGACCATAACTTTTTTATTTCTCATTGAAATTTTGCCAGTTTGGTATTATTTTGCTTGCAATAGCATGTACTTTCTAGATGTAAAATGATAAATTGTAAGAGGACTGAAATTATCAAACGAAGAATCCATCATCATGTTATACTCTGTTAATCGTACTTGTGTGTTCACTTGAATGACCATAACTTTTTTTATTTCTCAATAAAATTTTGCCAGTTTGGTATTATTTTGCTTGCAATAGCATGTTCTTTCTAAATGTATAATGATCAATTGAAAGAGGACTGAAATTTTCAAAAGAAGAATCCAGCATCATGTTATACTCTGTCAAACGTACTTGTTTGTTCTCTTGAATGATCATAACTTTTTTATTTCTCAATGAAATTTTGCCAGTTTGGTATTATTTTGCTTGCAATAGCATGTCCTTTCTAAATATAAAATGATAAATTGTAAGAGGACTGAAATTTTCATAGGGAGAATCCGTCATCGTGTTATACTCTGTCAATCGTACTTGTGTGTTTTCTTGAATGACCATAACTTTTTATTTCTCAGTGAAATGTTCCCAGTTTGGTATTTTTTTTCTGCAATAGCATGTACATTCTAAATATTAAATGATAAATTGTAAGAGGACCGACATTTTCAAAGAGAGAATCCATCATCATGTCATATTACTCCGTTAATCATACTGGTCTGGTGTGTTCTCTTGAATGACCATAACTTTTTTATTTCTCAATGAAATTTTGCCAGTTTGGTATTATTTTGCTTGCAATAGCATGTACTTTCTAGATGTAAAATGATAAATTGTAAGAGGACTGAAATTATCAAACGAAGAATCCATCATCATGTTATACTCTGTTAATCGTACTTGTGTGTTCACTTGAATGACCATAACTTTGTTTTTATTTCTCAATGAAATTTTGCCCGTTTGGTATTATTTTGCTTGCAATAGCATGTACTTTCTAAATGTAAAATGATAAATTGTAAGAGGATTGAAATTTTCATAGGGAGAATCCATCATCGTGTTATACTCTGTCAATCGTACTTGTGTGTTCCCTTGAATGACCATAACTTTTTTATTTCTCAATGAAATTTTGCCAGTTTGTTTTTATTTTGTTTGCAATAGCATTCACTTTCTAAATGTAAAATGATAAATTGTAAGAGGACTGCAATTTTCATAGGGAGAATCCGTCATATTATACTCTGTCAATCGTACTTGTGTGTTCTCTTGCATGACCATAACTTTTTTATTTCGCAATGAAATTTTGCCAGTTTGGTATTATTTTGCTTGCAATAGCATGTCTTTTCTTAATGTAAAATGATTAATTGAAACATGACTGAAATTTTCATAGTGAGAATCCATCATCATGTTATATATTCTGTCAATCGTACTTGTGTGTTCTCTTAAACGGCCATAACTTTTTTTATTTCTCAATGAAATTATGCCAATTTGGTATTATTTTGCTTGCAATTGCATGTACTTTCTAAAGTATAATGATAAATTAAAAGAAGATTGAAATTTTTATGGGGAAATCTCCTGTATGATAAAATATTCTTTAAATCATTTTGATAGAGAACTTTTAATCCTATTTGTGACAATTATAGAACTTCTTGTCCCATTTCACAAATTATGGGATAAAATATCCCATGTAAGGTGGAAAATGGGAGTTTTGATTCTATAGGAGAAAAAATCCCACAGAACTCATTTTTCTCCCACAGCTTAATGGTGGGATATTTGTTAGGAGAGAAAATCCCACTATAATCCCATAGGATTTTTTGATTTCAGGTGTAATATCTTTTAAACTAGAAAATATTCAGGTGTAAGGGTTAGTCCATCTTGTGCGATTAAAAAAATCCCACCAGATGCCATAAATGGTTTCCATGTATCTTTTTAAAAGTGGTTGGCGAAAGTCCGGACAAATATCGTGTCCGGAGTTAAATGTATCACTGTTTTACATGATTCGCTTATATGATTGTAGCAAATCACGGTGAGAGAATCGGAGTTATTATCATAAGCGTAACCAGTATTAATTGTACATTTTAAATCTATTTTTGTGCAATGAAGAAAAAATAATTATTATGGTAGTAAATGTAAGGCTTAGGGGAAAGGGGAAATGGAGCAAGTTACCATAGAAAATCTTTGATGAACCCCTCAAAAGTTTATTGATGTAAGGGTGCCGAGGATTTGCTTTAATCTACTGTATAGATAATTAGGGCAACCAGACTTGCAATGAAGTTTTTCAAGCGACAAAACAAAAATTTACGTTCATGAAAATAGAAGGGAAGGATAACCCACCCCACTCCTGAATGTTATGTTTACTTTGTCCACTCAGGCATCTTTACTGTATAAAGAAAAGGGGGTGATAACAAGACTTTCAATGAACATCTACAAACTTGAAATTGTAAAAATTTACATTCAGAAAAAAGGGGACAATACCTTCCCCTTCTTAGATTCTTTGGGCCCGAATATTATGTTAACTTGAGTGGAATTCGGATGCAGGTATAGTGATTTTTTAGAATTTGTTCTAAAACTATTTTGAGTTCAATGTACGAAAAATAAATCCTTATGCTCACCTGTAAGGTCAATTAAATGGCCTGTTTTAATGATCAATTGAAAACATTAATTTACTTAAATATACACTGTATTGAAATGTTTCAATATTGATATGATGAAGGATATGGAGATAACGAACAGTATTCAAAATCAAATCCAAAAAACAATACAAAATAGGAGCAGAGCAAACACGGACCTCCGAAACATCAGAGGTGGAATCAGGTGCCATGGAGGAGTGAATCTTCTGCTGACCGGTCACACCCGCCGTGTGCTCTTTGTCATGATCGGGAAATCACGGAAAAATCCGTCGTCAACTCAGTGTATACACAATGGACTAACGATTGGTATGAAAAAAGGTCAGTCATGATCATTGACTTGATAATAAATTGTACCTGCCGACAAGGTTATTTCATCGAACTTACGAAATGATTACTTTAAACGAGACTGCTGATATTCTTGTTCCATCAACTTGCTTGTCAAAACTTTATCTCATTTTAGAAATTGTTCATACATGTACGTGCATTAAAGTACATTTTTTCTTACATGTATGTTTCATTTTCTCAGACTACCATGTAAAAAGACTTGTATGTACATTATACCGAATTTTTTTTTTTATCATTTCTATATATTGGAGTCGCCCGCGTGGCGCAGTGGTTAAAGCGTCTGCTCTAGAGTCGCGAAGTAAGGAATTGACCCTCACGTCGCGGGTTCGAATTCCACTGTGGGACGCGGAAACCGGTCCTTCGGTTGAGACTCATTTATAAACCGATGTCCCGTGTCGCAGTAGGTGCTGGCACGAAAAAGATCCCTTCCTGCTCAATGGCCTTGAGCGCAGAGTAAAGAACAAATTTGCAGCTCTCAACTGGCAGATATAAGTACAAATTTTTCGAGAGGGACGTGAAACAATATACAATCAATCAATCGATATATGTGAAAAGGAATTCCCATAGACCATTGTTTATAAATAAAACTGAATGTATAATATACGATTGTAATATTAAGACTTGCAGAAATGTTATTTCTTTCTTATGTTTGTCACGTGTGCTTCATATTTGGACGTTCTACTGACTATAGACGTACATGCAGAACTGTAGCGTTGTGGTTTTATTCATTTGTCGTTGACCATAACGCTACAGATCCCGTAATGCAAAAAGGTGGGATTTTCTGCGCATTGTTAAGAATTTTTCCACTTTGCAGCATTAGTCAATCATCTACCTTTCACTCCCTAGTTCAAGACAATTTTATATTCAACCTGTATAAATCTATCCCCCAACCCTATATAGTCGTACATGTATCTTAAGACCGATAAACTCGCTTGTTTAAAATGTTGTGAACCAGACCTAAAAATCAAAACAAGCAAGTTTTTCCGATAAAAGATACGACTAAAAAGGGTTCAGAAGTAATGGAATATAATGTTGGTTATAGTAGCTGTCTGAAATTAGGGAGTGAAAGGTAAATGAACCAATGCCGGAAAGTAGTAAAATTTTCCCAACAGTGCACAGAAAATCTTGAGCCGTAAACTGCTGTTTTTTGCATTATGGAGTCTGTAGCTTTACATGGTCTAACAGTACTACTGTTTTACAACCACAACGCTACAGTTCTGCAGCTACTATAGACGTTATTTAAAGAGCAACTAACAACCTTATTGTCTGACAAACGGGATAATTTAAGCTTTCTCCGTTATCAACGTTACTAATCCATGTAGTAAAATTCCACTTGCATTTTCATATGATGTTCACTCGATGACCAGTTGCACAATTTATTTTTAAATCGAGACGTGCTTCCGACCGATTCATGTAATTTGATGTTACAGGGGTTTCAACAACCTCTTTTACCGACATCATTTCGCAAATTCAATGGTCGTTTCACGACCCTGTCAACGAATATAACATACATGTATATGGTGACAGATCTAGAGATAGGTTTAGGTGCCTTGAAAGATTAAACATCCCCTGTTAAACCGTCATAGATCTTGATGAGCCGAGTATTCTTAGATACTTGGAATACCGCTGACTTTTACCGATTGACCCAATCATTTATTTCCGAAAACGTATCTCAATAACTTTTTGTAATTAAAATCATTCTGAATACTTTTGGAGACATGTTTACAACTAAAGAAATAAGAACATCCTGATTTTCTTTTATTTAGCTACGAATGCCTAAAAATAGTCTAACATCCGAAAATGAAACAAATGGAAGACAGTCATAAAGAGGGGATTTAACATCAATTCTCTGTAAGGACCAAAAATGCTTGGCCACGCACTATCATGGAATTTTATTTTATCAATATAATATTAAAGAGTGTCCTATATTAAGACTATATAGGTGGGTAAATGTTAGACAGTGCTTCCTTGGTTTCCATAGCAACGGCTTTGAAATATTTTGCCATGGCGAAAATGACCTGATTGTCATCACCATGCAAAATAATTCCATGCTTCCTAAACGTATGAAAGTTGAGAACGCAACATGGGTCTCATTTTATAGCTAAGTAATCAAAGTGTCTTGGCATGCAAATTTTATTAAATTGAACTCAAGGTTTTTAATATAATACAGATCAATTTTCACGAAGTTTGTCATAAAATTAATACAATGGTACCTATTTCTTCAAGTGCTATAAATTTTTGCAGGCAGTTAAAACTTAGATAAAAGATATTTTCAGTAAGATAGAACTTAGATCTAAAAGATACAAAAAGATTTGAGGTGGGTAAATCATTTCAATGTTGTTTTCCAATCGCCTGAAATCATCGCTTTTCCTGAAAATTGACCTAGAGTTATTTCCCTTTGCTGACTCTTTTGCACGGAAGACAAAAAAATTGTTGACTCTCCTGCATTGAAGTCTAAAGAAGTTTATAACAACATGTGGCAAAAGAAGATACCAGGAAAATAAACAATGAGAAAATGATGTATTTTCAACTGTTTAAAATGGATTTCAGTTGTGAGTGACAAAGTAAGTCAACAATCAATTAATGAAAATGAAAGAGACACCTTGCGAATGTTGAAACGAAATTTTTGAAGTCTGACTTGAGGGATTAAATCCATCTATTTTGAAAACCCATGAATCATGATGCAAATGGAAGAAAACATGAACAAGCAGTGGATACGGCCACCAAGAAATCAATGAGAAATCCGAATGGTTCAACCTTCTGTAAACAACAGGTAGAAATTTGTTTACATCCGAAAGTAACTTACTCAGGGAAATCATATGACTATCAATAGGAGGAGAATGTAACAGAAGATGTAACTTAAGTTTGTGTGTATGAAATGTGTTTTCGGGTACAGACTACACTGAGAGTAGTATTGAAAGTGTGTATAAATTAGAAACGGACGTAAACACATACTTTCAGGTTGCATTGTTCAGTTTGGCAGTGAAAAAAAACATAATTTTTGATTAACTGTAGCTATATACATACACTTTAATAAAATATAAAAATGATATGCCTAGCTTGTATATGTATGTATTCATGCAAATTTCTTTCATTTTAATAATTAATAATTCTAAATATTTTTTAGATGTACCAATACAATTTGAACTCTGTAAAAAAAAGATGAAAAGATATGTCTATGGATACACTGAGAATTCATTTTCAGTAAAAAGCAGGTGAAATTTTTATTTTTAAATATTAAAATTATCTGGATAAGGAAATGAACATACTTCATTATTTAATGCTAATTAACCAACACAGCAAAATTTAATCTTTTATTAATGTCAGGGATTTTTTTTTATAAAGTCTGGGGATACAGTAATTAAGAAAAGAATAAAAATTGGTTGTAGAATTTACTATGTATTGTTACGTTTTAGAACTGTGACACAGGAGCATTGCCACGTGAAATGTTACAAATATTACAAATGACAAACGTGAGGGGGTACATGCATATGAACAACTGTAAGTACACTGTAATTTAATTCACATGATGTATGTTTTAATAAACTTTTTCAAAGAGGTTTTTAATACTATTTGAGTAACAAAGGATGAATTTATTGTTTGTTCTATTTATTTAAAGTAATATACTCTTACCATACTTGATCCACAAGCAAATTAATTGTGGGTACCTTATAACATACAAGTATCTAATCAAAATTTCTTCAGGATAGTTTTCCTTGTATGCACAAATTCATAAATTGAATATGTATAAAATTATTATGCAATTGTACTCGAATACATACATGTATATATATATATATGATTTATGCAAGAAAGTTGCATATAAGGCCTATAAATAACTATAAATAGAAATACTAGTATCCAGTGTACAGCAATGAACTATATAGTTGCAATTGATTAGGAAATAATCTTTATTCTTCTGTTTTTATAATCTTTTTTTTAACACAAAGGATATGTACCAGAAACAGGAGGCAGTTACAGAATTAATAAATGAAGACAGAAAACTTGCAATTGATTGTGCATGAGAACTGAACACCAGACAGTATCTTTACCCAACAGTATTCTTTTGAAGGAAATTCTGTTAAGTAATTTGGGATCAGAAGTTTTTGGAGTTTGTCATGGTATATACACATAATTGTTTAGGTTGCTTTTATCTTCCATTGGTTATAATTAAAATATTCTGGGGCATTTCTTTTCAAGGTGTAAATACTAACAATTGGTTTAGAATTAAATACTTGATAGTGAAAATGTTTATACTTGTATTTGTTTTCACATGAAAAATGTAGTAGATAAATACTGATTTTAAATTAAGGTTTTACATGTTTGTTTTTTATTCTAGGGAAAAAGTTGAAGATGATTATTTCAAGTGTCGCTTTTTAAACCCAGTTTCTTGATTGGATAGCCATAACACCACATAACAGTCTTCATCTGATGTAAAAAGAAATTATGGAAACATTTAAATCTAGCTGTTTCTACAAAATTGTTATATAACAGATTTTTTTTAATATGCATTTTTAAATCTATAAATACACATTTTGGATAATGTTCAGAATTACCTGTAAGATTTTCTTGATTTATGATTTAAAAAGACTATATTAATATAAAAGTAGTTATACATGTATGTACTGTAAATCACATAATTTTTGCAATACCTTATTTTTAGCAAGATTGTGATTGACTCTTTTTTTTTAGATAGACAACTATCTAACAAAAAATTTCACAAATTTCACAAATTGGTGTCAATGCTCTCTTTCATCTCCAGAAGTACATGTACTATTATATGTGAGAAATAATTTTTTGAGAGCACAATGTCTTGCATACTTATGGGAAAATAATGTTTTCATGAATAAAACTGATTTACAGAATACATAAAAATATATGTATGTTTACGGATTGTAAGACTATACATTAATGATTTATTTAATGGGGTGTTAGTTTTATAGTCAGTTAAAATCCAGTACCTTTTTTCCATTTAATACAGAGGTATTTGAAAATATTGATTACTGGGCTAAGTTCCTGTGAAAAGTTTTCAGTATGTTGTTGGTGTTGCAAGGTCTTAAAGATGCATACTTGTATGTGCCTGTCTAAAATTTTCATGTTTTTCCTCAAGATAATAGCATTAATCCAATCTTAGGTGTTGCAAGGTCTTAAAGATGCATACTTGTATGTGCCAGTCTAAAATTTTCATGTTTTTCCTCAAGATAATAGCATTAATCCAATCTTAGGTGTTGCAAGGTCTTAAAGATACATACTTGTATGTGCCAGTCTAAAATTTTCATGTTTTTCCTCAAGATAATAGCATTAATCCAATCATTAACTTATTTTGCTTGGTTATACTGTGTAACTATGGAAACCAAAAAAGTTATTTACAGAATCATTTTGCTAACACTTATTTCTTTTTTAGATCAAACATTTTTATTGTTTTTCCTAAGTAGTTGTAAAAGTTTGGTCATGATATGCCTAGAATTAGTGAACACTTTGCACTTTTCAACATTAAAAATGGTTTCCAAACATACCCATATTTACCACTACTTACATATAATTAGGTCTTTCCACCTTTCTGTGGAAAGACCTATTGATATTCTTCTGTTTATTAGGTCTTTCCACCTTTCCGTGGAAAGACCTATTGGTATTCTTCTGTTTCTTATTATTAGGTCTTTCCACCTTTCTGTGGAAAGACCTATTGATTTCCTTCTGTTTCTTCTTTTCCTTATTTTTTATTATTTTTCCGCCGTGTGATTTTTTGTTTCAGGATTTATCGAAAAAATTTTATATCCCTCAGAATGTACTCCGTAAAAGATTTTCGCAGTTGACCCTGCGAATGTGAACAATGACCCCTTTCGGAGTTATTGCCCCTTTCGCAAGAAATGCTTGTTATCGCTACTCCTCTGAAACCATAAATCGTAGAGGTATGAAACCTTCACTAGTGTCCTCGACTAATTAAGGGGACTTTTCAATCTATTCATTGCGAAAGCATTCGGTGACCCCTTCAATGAGTTATTTCCCCTGAAACTTTTTGAATTTTACAAATAATTAAAAATTTTCAAAACAAGAAGTTGTAGAGACTTGGGACCAACTGCATAAGATTCATTGACCTTTGACCTAAAAATTCATGCAAAGGTCAAAGGTCAAGGTCATTCCAAAACTGAGATATTAAGCTCTTTTTATATCTCCTTTGTCTTTTAACATATACTTAATGTCTATGCATCATTGATATGTACTCTTAAAACTATTTCAAAGATTTCATTCTTGTCCCCTAACAATAATCCCTTTAAAAGTTATTGCCCCTTGTGCGAAAAACCTTGTTATCGCTACTCCTCTGAAACCGTACACCGTAGAGGTATAAAACCTTCACCAATGTCTTCGACTATTTAAGGGGACTTTTCAATCTATTCATTGTGAAAGTATTTGGTGACCCTTTCAATGAGTTATTGCCCCTGAAACTTTTTGAATTTTACTTTTAATTAAAAATTTTCAAAACGACAAGTCGTAGGGACATGGGACCAACTGCATAAGATTCATTGACCTTTGAGCTTAAAATTCATGTAAAGGTCAAAGGTCAAGGTCATTCCAAAATTAAAAAATTAAGCTCTTTTTATATCTTTTTTGTCTTTTAACATATACAAACTGGCTTAGCATCATTAATATGTACTCTTAAAACTATTTTCAAGATTCAATTTGTATTCCCTAAGATTGACTTTATTAAAAGTTATCGCCCTTTGTGCGGAAAACCTTGTTATCGCTACTACTTCGAAACCATATATCGTACAAATATGAAACCTTCACTAAAGTCTTCGACTTATTGAGAGGATTCTGGAATCTATTCATTGCGAAAGTATTCAGTGACTCCTCCAATGAGTTATTGCCCCTGAAACTTTTTGAATTTTAGAAATTATTGAAAGTTTTCAAAACTAGAAGTGCTAGAGACATGGGACCAACTGCATAAGATTCATTGACCTTTGAGCTTAAAATTCATTTAAAGGTCAAAGGTCAAAGGTCATTCAAAAATTGAGAAATTAAGCTCTTTTTATATCTTTTTTGTCTCTTAACATAAAGAAACTGTCTTTGCATCATTAATATGTACTCTTAAAACTATTTGAAAAATTCAATTCGTATTCAGTAGGATTGACCCTATTAAAAGTTATCGCCCTTTGTGCGGAAAACCTTGTTATCGCTACTACTTCGAAACCGTAGACCATATAGACACTAAACCTTCACTAATGTCTTAAGGGTCCTAAGGCCTAACTTCAGTATATAAGTGGAAAAGGATCTGATGACCGCTTATATGAGTTATTGCCCTTTAGCTTCTTTGTACTTCCTAGTTAACCTTATAACTTAAAAACTATAAGTCATAGAAGCATGGGGTCAATTGCATTGTGACCCTTGACCTTTGACCTTGAATATTTTTTCAAGGTCAAAGGTCAAGGTCATTTCTTTTATTTTTTTTTTTAAATTTTTGATATCCTTTAAGATAATTTTAGTTTCTTATTCATGGAATTAAATTTTAAAACAAAATTGAAATTCAAAGAAGGTGGAAAGACCTCTTATTGTTCTTTGAACAATAAGTCTACTAGTTCTTCTTATTTTTCCGCCGTGTGATTTTGAGTTTCAAGATATATCGAAGAGATTTATAGTCCATAAGAATGTACTCCACAAAAGATTATTGCAGTTGACCCTGCGTAAATGAACCTTGAACCTTTACGAAGTTATTGCCCCTTTTGCAAGAAATGCTTGTTATCGCTACTTCTCCGAAACCGTAAACCGTAGAGGTATGAAACCTTCACTAAAGTCTTTGACTAATTGAAAGGACTCTTCATCTTTTAATTGTGAAAGTATTCGTTGACCCCTTCAATGAGTTCTTGCCCCTGAAACTTTTTGAATTTTACAAATAATTAAAAAATTTCAAAACGACAAGTTGTAGAGACATGGGACTAATTGCATTAGATTCATTGACCTTTGACCATGATATTTATGTAAAGGTAAAAGGTCAAGGTCATTCCAAAAATGTGAAATTTAGATCTTTTTATATCTCTTTTGTCTTTATATATATACTTAATGTCTATGCATTATTAATATGTACTCTTAAAACTATTCCAAAGATTTCATTCTTGTCCCCTAACATTAACCCTTTTAAAAGTTATTGCCCCTTGTGCAAAAATCCTTGTTATCGCTACTCCTCCTAAACCATAGACTGTAGAGAAACTAAACCTTCACTAATGTCTTAAGGGTCTTTAGGGCTAACTTCACTTGATAAATGCAAAAGGATCTGATGACCCCTTATTTGAGTTATTGCCCTTTAACTTCTTTGTACATACTATTAAACCTTATAACTTAAAAAATGTAAGTCATAGAAGCATGAGGTCAATTGCATTGTGACCCTTGACTTTGACCTTGATTATTTTTTCAAGGTCAAAGGTCAAGGTCATTCTTTTTTTTTTATTTTTTTTTTCTATGTTTTAAGACAGTTTTGGTTTCTTTTTCATGGAATTTTTGGAGTCAGATATAAAACAAATTTGAAATTCAAAGAAGGTGGAAAGACCTCTTATTGTTCTGTGAACAATAAGTCTCCTAGTTAGGTCTTTCCACCTTTCTGTGGAAAGACCTCTTGAAATGCTTCTGTTTATTATTATTTTTCCGTTATCGAAAATTGAACCGAAAGAGTTCTCGAAGAACTTTGCAGTTCATAATACTTGCCATTAAAAGTTATTTCGAAAAAATACCCAACGCGTATGACCTTTGACCCCTTTCGGAGTTCTCGCCCCTTGTACATAAAACCTTGTTATCGCTACTCCTTTGAAACCGTAAACCGTAGAAATAGGAAACCTTCACTAAAGTCTTCGACTCATTGAGAGGACTCTGGAATCTATTCATTGCGAAAGTATTCGGTGACTCCTTCAATGAGTTATTGCCCCTGAAACTTTT
>PRKT01001360.1:37500-53855 GCA_003671525.1 Saccostrea glomerata | reverse complement strand
TTATTAGGTCTTTCCACCTTTCTGTGGAAAGACCTATTGATTTCCTTCTGTTTCTTCTTTTCCTTATTTTTTATTATTTTTCCGCCGTGTGATTTTTTGTTTCAAGATTTATCGAAAAGATTTCTATTCCATAAGAATGTTCTTCATAAAAGATTTTTGCAGTTGACCCTGCGTAAATGAACTTGGACCTCTTTCGGAGTTATTACCCCTTTCGCAAAAAAGCTTGTTATCGCTACTCCTTCAAAACCATAAACCGTAGAGAAATGAAACCTTCACTAATCTCTTTGACTAATTTAGTAAACACTTCATTGATATATTACCAAAGTATTCGTCGACCCTTTGAATGAGTTCTTGCCCCTGAAACTTTATGAATTTTACAAATAATTTAAAATTTCCAAAACGACAAGTCGTAGAGACATGGGACCAACTGCATAAGATTCATTGACCTTTGGTCTTGAAATTTATGGAAAGGTCAAAGGTCAAGGTCATTCAAAAACTGAGAAATTTAGCTCTTTTTATATCTCTTTTGTCTTTAAACATATACTTAATATCTATGCATCATTAATATGTACTTTTCAAACTATTTCAAAGATTTCATTCTTGTCTCCTTAGATCAACTTCTTTAAAAGTTATTGCCCCTTGTGGGAAAAACCTTGTTATCGCTACTCCTCCGAAACCGTAGACTGTAGAGACACCAAACCTTCACTAATGTCTTAAGGAACTGTAGGCCTAACTTCACTGTATAAGTGCAAAAGAATCTGATGACCCCTTATATGAGTTATTGCCCTTTAAATTTTTTGTACTTACTATTAAACCTTATAACTTAAAAACTATAAATCATAGAAGCATGGAAACAACTGCATTGTGACCCTTGACCTTTGACCTTGAATATTTGTCAAGGTCAAAGGTCAAGTTCATTCAATTTTTTTTTTATTTTCATTTTTTCTATGCTTTAAGGGAGTTTTGGTTTCTTTTTCTTGGAATTAAATTTTAAGTAGTCTGATATAAAACAAATTTTAAATTCAAAGAAGGTGGAAAGACCTCTTATTGTTCTGTGAACAATAAGTTTCCTAGTTATTCTTTTTTTTATTATTTTTCCGCCGCATGTTTTTTTGTTTGAAGATTTATCGAAAAGATTTATAGTCCATAAGAATGTACTCGGTAAAAGATTATTGCAGTTCACCCTGCGTAAATGAACCTTGACCCCTTTCGGAGTTACGACCCTTTCGCAAGAAAAGCTTGTTATCGCTACTCCTCAGAAACCGTAAACCGCAGAGGTATGAAACCTTCACCAATGTCTTCGACTAATTAAGGGGACTCTTCAATCTATTCATTGCAAAAGCATTTGCTGACCCCTTCAATGAGTTATTGCCCCTGAAACTTTTTGAATTTTACAAATAATTAAAAATTTTAAAAACTAGAAGTCGTAGAGACATGTGACCAACTGCATAAGATTCATTGACCTTTGACCTTATAATTCTTGTAAAGGTCAAAGGTCAAAGGTCATTTCAAAATTGAGAAATTAAGCTCTTTTTGTATCTCTTTTGTCTTTTAACATATACTTAATGTCTATGCATCTTCAATATGAACTCTTAAAACTGTTTTAAAGATTTCACTCTTGTCCCCTAAAATTAAACCTTTTAAAAGTTATTGCCCCTTTTGTGAAAAACTTTGTTATTGCTACTACTCCAAAACTGTAGACCGTAGAGACACCAAACCTTCACTCATGTCTTAAGGGTCTTTAGGCCTAACTTCTCTGTATAAATGCAAAAGGATCTGATGACCCCTTATATGAATTATCGCCCTTTAACATCTACGTACTTATTATTTATCTTTATAACTTGAAAACTATAAGAGGTAGAAATATGGGGTCAACTGCATTGTGACCTTTGACCTTTGACCTTGAAATTTTTTTCAAGGTCAAAGGTCAAGGTCATTCCAAATTTTTTCCAAATTTTTTTTCTATCTTTTAAGCCACTTTTGTTTTTGTTTTTGTTCATTGAATATAATTTTAAAGAGTAAGATATAAAACAAAATTGAAAAAAATCAAAGAAGGTGGAAAGACCTCTTATTGTTCTGTGAACAAAAAGTCTCCTAGTTTTCTAAACATTTTTTGTAGCATAAATTGCAATAAGGTGTGTAGATTTTGTGAGAATGATTTGTTTGTTTTTCCTATATTTTATTAAATGTTCAGTAGAGAATTAAAGTAGCCAAAATTTTCAATTTTTTCCAAATTTTTCTGGCTGTTTCCATGGCAACCAAGACATTTAGCAACCAAATTTTATTTGATATATATTTCTGGTGTCAAGTAGCATTAATGGGCAAAGTTTCATCAGAATCAGTGCATGGCAAAGAAGTTTAATTTTTTTATACATATAGAAAATGACTATTAAAGACCTAATTTTTGCTAGATTTTGAGTTATCTGCCCTTTGTGAAGGATCATTGAGAAACAATAATAAGTCAAATAATTTTGTTTTATTTTATTTAATACCTTTACAATTTGAAACTTTTTATTATTCATTTGATTTGTCATATTTATAAGAGAAATAATGTTTGGAAAAAGAATTTTTTTTAACAACTAGTGTCTGGTAAATTTTTGGAAAAAAAATATTAGGCAAAATGCCAATTTTCGAAGTTAAAAAATACAGAAAACGAATTATATACCCACTCTACTTTTTATAAAGGTTGAATAACATTATTATAGTGTTCTTAAAAATTTAGCTGCTTTTTTCTCATAATGCCTGCATACCTTGAGAGACTTCTTGAAATATAGGGTAAAAATGGCCATTTTCAAAATGTGAGATTTTGGTCATCTTTGAGCCATCAATGAGAGAATTTGCATTGACGTGTAGAATTGATTTAATTTGCGTAATATACTGCTCCATATGTTCTATTCAAATAATGTATTATTTATCTTGGAATAATAAAGATGATTATACCATGTGAAATGAATTATATAGCATTTTTATGCTTGAAATGGGAGTAGCCAAAATCTATTTTTGTCCGTTACCATGGCAACTAAGGTAGTAACCTTAAATTTGAATGTTGATTATGTCATACTGTATGGGCATAAGTCACCTGAAAAAGTTTTATTGAAATCGCCCATGGTGTGTGCCACAGCCCTACAGTAAGATTTTGGTCCTTACAGAGAATTGATGTTAAGACTTTAAAAGTTATAATCAATACGAGTAGTAGTCATTTTGCGATCAGGAGTGCGGTTTTCAATATGTGCTGAGATAGAAAGAAGCATATAAATGTAATGCTATCTTTGTTTTTTTGCATCATAATTGCGCGTTTGTCCAATGTTGGTGAAACGGGCATGAAGAAAAATTAAACATTTAGGTTCAAACTCTGGTATCAATCACCTGTTAAAATTTTTTGCAACATTCTGTTGGAAAATGGGTCAGTTTTCAAAATAGGGGTCAGTTTTTTATAGGACTCACATATAAAATAATGTTCCCTAGGGCTCTTTTTCTACAATTTTTTTTTCTATGGCTGGGCGGGTAGGTGGTGGTGACTTTTTGTCGTTGAAAAATTATACCCCGGTCATTATTCTATGGGGGTCATCATTCGTCTTTATACCGGTAACCATTAAGAATTATATTTACTTTTTACTATTTGATTGATAAAGTAGAATATTTTATAATGTAATTTGAAATATTTAATCCTAAGCATTGCCATCCTCCCACCCTTTGGGATTTTTTTTACGTAATACATAGAATGTGTTCATACCGATAAACCATGTAAATGAATTTGAGGCGGTGTTGTTTTCCAAATCTGTTCCTTGTACAAGCAGAGTATAGTATCCTTCGAGCAGATTTCTCCCTCTCCATGTAGTTTCATTGCAATTTACATGTGAAAAATTCCCGGAATGCTGAAGAGTGCATATTACATGAACAGGTTCATTAAATTTATATTTTACCAGAATTTCTCCACCAGTCACGTTTTTGTTACATGGACAGTACACCAAAACGGGAGGCGTAACATCTCCTAGAATGTAATGATGTGCAATACATTAAAAATATCAGACGATGTTGTTAAACAAAAGGATAAGCAAACAATGGTTAAATTAGAATTAATAGAAGGGCAACCATTTATTACAGACAAATATGTAATACATTAACAGCGCACCTGACAGGCAGGTACATATTGAAGGATTTTTGTAAAAAGGAGTGTAAATCTTAATCTACATTCTTATTATCATTTTTATCACTAGATACTCACTAACTCTGAATTTCCATTCATTTGGATTCCACAATGCAGATGATTCCGCACCACATCCTGACATCCCTTTTGCAATCCCTGAAATAAGAATGAAATAAATTCACTGTTTGAAGGAGAAAGATTCTGTGTTCAGAAATCCTTAAGTTATGTTTTTTCTATGTTACTTTTCAAATTATTTGAGTATTTGGGCCAATGTAAGTTTTCTATAATTGCTCCGCGGGTTATAAAGCGTAACTTCAGTGTAAATTAGAGTAATTCCTTCAACATATCTACCTCTAAAACAAGGCCATTGTATCATGTTGATTTACCTGGATCAAGTTGAATGTAATAATGTTCCTTTTCCTTCAGTTGAATGCCAAGATTTATTTCTATGGTCTTATTTTTAGTGATTGTCAAGCTGGATGGATATCTGACGTTTGTGTGGTTGTAAACATCAATTATAACAATTAAGGTACCATTTTGTGTGTAGAAATAAGCAAACGTTGATTGAATAGGTCTCTGGAACTATAATGGCCAAGTTTAAGTGTTAAATGAAGAATGCTAGCATAGATGAATAGTCAATAAGTGAATTTTCTTTTTTTTTTTAGATTTTGAGAATTAAAAAACCTGTGGAAGAAAGTTGGTGACTTTGGCAGATTAAATATCGTACACTTGAAACGAGGAAAAAATGTAATCGAACATTTGTCGAAGATTAGTAATCCTTTGTACAATATAAACTGTTACAAAGCTTTCAATTTGAAAAGGCAAATTACCAAATAATGACTGCTGAATACATGAATTTCATTTTCTTTTTCAATGGAAGACTTAATACAGTGGATATTCAGATATTCTGACCCCAGATATCAGGATCCTTCACTATCCGGACGCTTTTTCATTGGGTCGGAATTTTTAAATGTTATATTGTTTTGTTTAACTGGTGAATCAGGTATCCGGACGCTTCACATATCCGGACAAATAGACTAGGAATCAAAGCGTCCGGATAAATGAGGCTCCACTGTATACAAGAGCACAAATATTCTGTCTCTACCGAGACGAGGCAACACATGAATTACCTTTGTCGGTCAACGTTTCAATTTAAATTAACTTTCACTAATTAAAATTGAAGGAGTCATACTATATTTCGACTTTTTTGTTTGACAAATCAAATTATAGAAAATGCTAAATTGATGCCTTTTGTATTCCACATGGCCAATTGTTCATTTAAATGTTTTTGAGATCAAAACACTGTGTAATAAAATTGAATTAGCTAGTTGATTAATTAAATTGACTATTATAATTGAATTTTAAAAAAAAAATATTTCGTTGAAAAAAGAAATATTTGAATATGAATCAATGTGACCACGTAAATAAGAGTTCTACTATAGAAAAATAGCGACTCATTTTTTTTATAATGATTTTTTTTACTTGAAAAAATCAGTACTGACAGAAAATTCTGTACACTTTCATTACCTCTAAATCAAATGTTATTGAAAATGTCGATTGATTTGGAAAGATGTCTCCCGTTGGATCGATTGAAATAATCTGTGGTGGTGCAACTACAATATTATGATACATAAATGAATTTGAAACTAACACATACAATATATATGAGGATAATTTCATAAAATATTTCTATTCCATTCTCAACAACTGCCATAAACCGAAGTCTTTGCTTACCTAGTGTCACCTTGTAAATATTAGAATTACTGGGTGGTGGTAAATACAAAATTTTAAATTCTGCATATACTATCACCCAATTTATTTAATATTCACAACATGAGACATGTACACTTAGAAGTACAATTATCTGACTACACAATGTCTGTATCTTTGAGGGACTGAGATCCGCGATGCAGAAAAAATGTTACGTCACGTTAAAATGTACAACATGACATCCAAATTTATACAAATAATTTGGAAAGCTATTTCACTTGCTACCGACTTCAACTAGGGTATACAGAAGATTAGGGAATAAATGATTTGAGGTTGCACATGCCTAATGTGGGGAGGGGGGGTTAATTTGATGGGCATGTGTGATGTAGACCTCTACCCCACCCCTCACAATTTTTTTCTAAACGTGTTTTGATTTGAACTTAAATAATTTTGAAAGGTGCCAGACATTTTTTTTCATATCAATAAGAAAATCAATTCTTAAAATATCCGTATCAAACCGTATTTATTCAACCCTTCTACATTTTGCCCGGACTTCTGCGAGTAAGATGGCATGATTGTTTGATTATATGTTGTTTTACATCCCTTTCCAGTTTTCACTCATGTAAAGATGTCATCACATCCGGTGAAGGGATTCGAATGAAGACTTTTACTCGGCACTGAGGGCCATTGAGTAGTGAGATATCTTAATCGTGCATACGCCTCCCGTGCTTCGGGACCTAGGTGTGTAAGGTCTCATCCGAAGGACTCACAACTTTCACTTCAAATGTCGGTAAGTTGGCATGAAGACATTAATGGAATTATAGTGTAATAAAATAATAATTGTTTTTTCAGTCATTACTATGGTTTAGACCACCGAAGAACAATATTCATCTCGTAATTCGGGCAAGGAGAAATCTTTCATTATTTATGTTATGCTTTTGAAAATCCTTACGAAAATATACCATGGAACATGGCTTCCTAATCTTGTTCACAACTGCATTTTTGAAAACAGATTTTTCTCTGAAAAAGACTAATAGGAATTAAATTTTATATTCCGTTTTCTTTCAAAGCAATAGGAGGAGAAAGCAGGAAAATCCAATTATAAAAACGCGAACTTAAGATTTAAGAATAACTTAAAGTTTTCTGGCTTAAGACCTATTCCAACTAATTTCATCTAAACCTATCAAGATGATGTAAGTCAATACCCATAGAACTGTTGAAGTCTGTTTTGATAAATGTATCTTAAATGCGAAAGTTAGTTTCAAAGGGTCTCAGGTCCCAAAAACGTGGGGAATGGAACTGACGAAAAACATATCAAAGTTACTATTTCCAGGAAATATATATGCTAGTCAAATCAAAACCTTGATTGGTACAGTGAAACGTACCATAGACATCTTTCGAGGGCATCTCTTATTTATTTAGGGTATGGAAGCACTTGTTTGGAAATCAATTCCAAGAAAAACTCTAATCAAGGACACAGACATTTTTATTGAAGGTATGGCATAAGTTTTCACCAACATAAGTTGACATAAACATTCATTATACACAGAATTAAAATCAATGGTGTATAAATTTTCCTTATGATTTTTTTTTTGATTTGTCCGAAAGTGAATTTAAATAATATGACATTTTACTATACAGTTGAGAAACGTTCACTAACCACATGATGAATTAACTATTTATTTCCATATATATACAAAGAGACAGATGAGCTCGTGATACAGGAATATAAAAAAATCCTGTCCCACTCGTGAAATAATTTCCATATTTAACCTCAAAACATTGAATATCCTCTATATATTCTATGGAAGATTTTTTATACTAAAATTATTTTTGACATAATACATACCTCCTGCAAACAGTTTTATACAGCTTTTTAGTGAATCCAGTCTAAAATATGATCATCCCAATAATAAAAATTGTATCAGATGTATATATTTGAAAAACATTGATAAAAATGTATGAAATCACAGAAAAAAATGTATCAAAGCATAGATGAATTACTTCTTGCATAAAAATTTCAATTAATTTAAATCAGTACCCATCACTATCGCTGGCTGTATAACAGAAGGTCTTCTCCCCACTTTGCGATTCAGATGGTGACCATGTAACATTGAAGTACCAGTCTCTGCTTGAGGAGTGATATTCCTCCAAAGCTGACTTGGTGAGTCCAATAGGAGAAACTGTGGTTATTTCGCTGATGCTTTTTAAAGTTTAAAAGTTAAAAAATTAAAAATAAATGTGTTCGAAATTATAAGATACACTATATGTTTGATTATTCTTTTACTGAAAATTTGCAACCTTTTCATATTTTTGTCTCGATCGATCGATCCGTCTTGGTTTTGCCAAGTTTTTCTTTAATATTAAGCCCATTTTGGTGATATCAGTGTTTTTTTCTTTATAAGAAGCTTTCGGTTTTGACCGTAAGAAAGATATTACGACAAAAATAATTTAACTCTGTATTTAGTGATTTGTCCAATTGGGCCTTGGTTCATAAATCCCGGCTGATATGCAGGGTAAGTATGACCAGGACTTGGATTATGGACATGTTTCTGCCGTTGACCTTACCAAATATTCCTGGCTTAAACAATGGCACATAAGAAGCTTTTAGGTTATATGCAATTTTTGTATAAAATATGAATTTTCTATATTTTTGATTACGATTTATAATCGATCTTGACAAATTTCTCCAGACTGAAACATTTATTAATCAGTACCGTACTCCGTCTGCTCCACTGCGAGCAATTACTTTTTCTGACCATGTTGAATTAAATGGAACACCAACACAAGCACCATCAGACCGCGTGGGTTTTATGAAGTTTGGTTTATCCTGGCATGGCTTATCAGAGTTGAAGACATAGATCAAAAACTGTAGGGGTATGCTACTTAATGCTCTTGTGGAATGTTCATAACCGAAATCTTCGATTTGAATAGCAGCAGCATACCAGCCAGTGAAGTGAGTCGCTGAGTACTCGATTTCGCACAAACTCTAAAAAAAAATACACACACACGATCAAACATGGAAAATAGTTTTATGTGCGTTAAGAGTACATGTTTACATCAATTTTTTTTACTATGATGATCATACTTAAAGCATTTCGAAAAAAATATGTTAAAATAAAAATCCTGGGGCTTTTTTCACCATTTAGTTTCGCTTATTACTGTCTTAATTTTAACATTAATTTGAAAATAATTTTTCATCTTTTTAAAAAGTAGTTTAGAAATGTTTCATTTAATTTTTTAAAAAAAGAAAATGAATAATTTTACAGATATTCAAATTCAACATTCTTACACCCCTTCTTCCAATAATAATGAACAATGAGTTCAAAATGTGAAAGAGAAAGATTCCTTGTTCAAGAATACTTTGGCTTTTTAGCGTTTTTGTATCAATGCCCCCTTTTGTAGTTTATCTTAAATAGTAGAGGATGTGTTTTAAATATCTGCTAGAAATGTACACTAATCTTATCCTTTGTAAGAAATCCAGACTACACCGTATTTTGATAATAAGGCTAAAAGATTACTATAAAATGCATCATAATTATTTTTTATAATATATACGAGGGTTGCATGTCCGGTAAAATTGTGGACAAAGCGTTTTTCTTGAAAAGTAATGGGCACACTAAGATGAACTTTTCAGTAAATGTTTGTTTATCCTAATTAAGTGCATCATAATATTTTTAATAATATATAGACAAAAATAAAGATTTTATTACACTTGAATGTGCACAGGGTATGGTCCTGCGGTGCACGGTCAAAAAACCAAGGTTATATTAGAGAATGCAAAAATATCAATTCAAAATAAAAGTTTTAAATACATTAGATTGGGATGAAAATTATCCTTTTTCCATTCCACAATTGATTTTGTCGTCTTTTTAAAAAATGTCAAGGCATTTGATTAATTTATGGCAGTTTCCAAAGCATTCGAAATGGGAGGTTGATAAAAATGGCGACGTTTGATGACGTTACGGTGCACCGGTAATCAATTCATTTGATTTAAATGTTGAAGTGAGACTTTAAATGAATACAGAAGAAAAAAATATCACCATATCTTTAGTATACGAATGAAATGGGAATTTTCTTATAGAAGTCTTTTTCCTGTTAAGTTAAAAATATACGTACAAACTGCTATTGTAATAGCAAAAGACGCTATCACTGTCAAGCGTGGATATAAGGTTGTATATTAGTTAAATGATGGTGGGAATAACTTACTAATAAATCCTTAGAGGATTGCATGTTTGTGCCAATTGGTTCCTCAACTGTTTATGGAGACTCGAGTATGTGAATCAATGGAATTTCTTATTTTATGTGGAACTTATCCTATTCTTTTAATACTCTGTCTGATTGGAAAGATAGATTTTAACGTAAACATGATGTACATTTATAGCCATTTTTAGTTATCGTTCTTGACTTCCATATTTGGAAATCGTCTAGACCTGTCCAAGCATAATAAAATCTTTATTTTTGTGTACGATTGATTGATTGATTGTATATTGTTTAACGTCCCTCTTGAGAATTTTTCACTCATATGGAGACGTCACCGATGCCGGTGAAGGGCTTCAAATTTAGACCTATACTCGGCACTCAGGGCCATTGAGCAGTGAGGGTTCTTTATCGTGCCAACGCCTACCGTGACACGGGACCTACGTTTTTAAGGTCATATCCGAAAGACCCGTGACTTTCACTTCTAGTGCCGAGCGCTTGGCGAAGGAACAGTCACTACCTTTGTTTACGTCTTAGGTATGACGCGGCGCCGCGATCGAGAATCGAACCCGGGCCTCCCGATCACGAAGCGAACGCTCTACCACTAGGCTACCGTGACCGTTTTTTTTGTGTACGAGGGTTGTCCACTAAAATTGTGGACAAGTTGTCTAGTGTAAAAAATATTTATCACTGCGTTCTGAAATTTTCACTACTATTTAGTAAATATATTATGAACTAGTGCTAATTGTACCGGGGACCGTTACAGATGTTCCCCAAACGCTCCCCAACTCCCTTTTGGTGCCATATTCCTTGTAAGCTTCATTCAATAAGACAAATTCTATGCATTTGAGACTTTAACAACGTTTACCCAGAAGTGTACCATGTTCATTCAAATTTTAGCATTGCACGTGTGCGCATGTAAATGCATGTGCGTAATGACCATATCATCTTGTCTACACAATCTATATATTTCAATATACTAAATATTCAAGTATTTAATCCAAAAGTATCAAAAAATACGCTCATTCAAGTGTTTTTTTTATTTTATTCATTTCAAGTGCACGCACGTGCATACATGAGCATGGTGACCATACCTTCTTGTAGGAGTCCATTACATCTATCTATGTTCCAAATCCCATCCTGTTTGGTTTAAAACCAAGAGAGTTATAGCTATGTAAAGTTTCAGCCAATCAGATTGCAGCACACGTGCATGCGCATGCTTTCTTGAAAATTCTTATATAACATGCTGTAGATCTTCATAATGTAGGATAATGTTTAAAATTTCAAAGGATTATGACAAGAAACAAGAAAGATATTGAGACTTTAGTTTCAGCCAATCAGAGCGAAGCTCACGTGCAAGCGCGTGAGATCTTGCTATTTTGACCATGTCATCTTGTCTACGCTACTAATATATCCTTACATTATGAGTTTCAAAACATTTCATAAAAAAATGTAAAAGTTACGGCTTTTTCAAGTATATTGGTCATTTCTCGTGTAGCACGTGCGCGTTCTTCCAAGCACGTGCGCGCAAAATGGCATGTTGACACTGTCATCTTATCTACATTTATAATATGTCTATATATTCTAAATATCAAAGCATTACATCGAAAAATGTAAAAGTTACGGCAATTTCAAGTATATTGGTCATTTCACGTGTTGCACGTGCGCGCTCTTGCAAGCACGTGCGCGCAAAATGACCTTCGTTCAGCAAATCTACATAACATGCCTACTTACCCTAAAAAGGTTTCCCCTAAATCGTTTGTGTACTTTACAAGATCATTCGCGGACAAAATATTTCCCGAGAAGAAAAGTAATAATAACTAGATACGATCTCGTTGCGAGCAACGAGGGGTCTTCCGTCCGATTCTTGATAAGATGAGATAAGATTTTGATTGAGATTTTCATTCTAAAATAATGATAAAGATTGTGAAGAAGAACGATTTTACCTCCATAATCTGTAAACAGACATTGAACATTAAGACTTAAAAATTTGACTTTTGGCCCCTCACGGCCCCTAATATTAGGGATCAGCCCCTTTTTCTTCATATATTCTAAAAGCTCTCAGGATTTTGAACACTTTTTGTTCAACAACTATTCAGAGATTCTTTTTTGTTTTCGAGTTATTTGCAAAAGAAATATTTAGGGGCCAACCCTTCAACTCCTTATTGGGGACGTTTAGCGAAAAATGAAAGATTGCATATTGTTTAGAACATTATTTTGAACATCTTTTGTTCAATATTACTTATCAAAATATTTCCGACTTTTGAGATATAAAGCGTCAAAGATTTAGCATTCTGGCCCCTTGTGGCCCCTAATTATGTAACATAGGACATTAAAATTATAATATATAGTTGTAGATTGTTGAGATAAACATTTTTGCTTCAGTAATGTATAACAAAATATAAACTGCTCAAAAAGTTATCGATTAAAGACTTTTGGCCCTTCTCAGCCCCTAATTTGAGTGCCCAGCCCCTTTTTCTTGATCTCATCTTAAAGCTCTTAGGATTTTGAACACTTTTTGTTCAACAACTATTCAGAGATTCTCTTTCGTTTTCGAGTTATTTGAAAAAGAAATATTTAGGGGCCAACCCTTCAACTCCTTATTGGGGACGTTTAGCGAAAAGTGAAAGATTGTATATTGTTTAGAACATAATTTTGAACATCTTTTGTTCAATATTACCTATCAAAATATTTCCGACTTTTGAGATATAAAGCTTCAAAGATTTAGCATTCTGGCCCCTTATGGCCCCTTATTATACACCATAGGACATTCAAATCGTAATATATAGTTGTAGATTGTTGAGGTAAACATTTTTGCTTCAGTAATATATAACAAAATATTGACTGTTAAAGAGTTATCGATTAAAGGTTTTTGGCCCCTCTGGGCCCCTAATTTGAGTGCCTAGCCCCTTTTTATTGATCTCGTCTTAAAGCTCTCAGGATTTTGAACACTTTTTGTTCAACAACTATTCAGATATTCTTTTTCGTTTTCGAGTTATTTGCAAAAGAAATATTTAGGGGCCAACCCTTCAACTCCTTAAAGGGGACGTATAGCGAAAAATTGAAGGTTGCATATTGTTCAGAACGTTATTTTGAACATCTTTTGTTCAATATTACTTATCAAAGTATTTCCCACTTTTGAGATATAAAGTGTCAAAAATTTAGCATTTTGGCCCCTTGTGGCCCCTAATTATGTAACATACGACGTTAAAATTATAATATATAGTTGTAGATTGTTGAGATTAACATTTTTGCTTCTGTAATGTCTAACAAAATATTGACTGTTTAAGAGTTATCGAAAAAACACTTTTGGCCCCTTTTGGCCCTTAATGTGATGAGTCAGCACTTTTTTTTGATATGATATTAAAGATCTTGTCATTCTGCACAAATTCTGTTAATTATGTCTTAACAAAATAATGATACTTTAAACGATATGATGCAAAATGTCTCAAAAAATCAGTTAAGATCCGTGTCCTAAATTTTGACCCCTACCGAGCTTCCATACTAGGCACTTCCGGGAAATATCCTGACCATGTTGCAACATGGCAATATGTCCTCTATCATCACTAAAAATTTCAGCGCTCTAGCTCGTTTTCGAGTTCCATCACAGACAAGGAGGTCCTCAAAATTTCGATCAAAGGGCGATAACTTCCGACCGGAAGTGAATTTTAAAAAAATGAAAAAAAAACGTATAAGGTATAGATAAAGATACACCTTCTCCGAAAATTTAAAGTAAATCGGTCGAGCAATCTCCGAGAAATCTTCTGCACAAAAATTGTAAAGAAAAAAAAAATAATAAAAGTGAAAAAGAAACAATAGAATAATAGAAGGGTCTTCCGTTGGAGACGGAAGACCCTAACTAGATGCGTTCTTGTTGCTGGAGCAACAAGCAGGTCTTCCGACCGACTTCTCTTTTGCAATCTTTGCTGTGTCATCCCATGAAATAGATTTCATAAAGTATTTTTTTTCGTTTACGTTCATTTACAGTAGGTTCTCAACACAGATCGTGATTGTTCAAGGTATTTCACAAAATATCTCCAAATATAGCTTTTAAAAATCGGCAAAATCTTTCAAACATGTTATAAAAGAGTGAAAAGTGATTTGCATCTGAAAAAAGACAAAAACAAAGAAAAAATTTGGGGAACGCCCCGAGCGGGATTCGAACCCCCGACAGTAAGACAAATTTTTGTTTGGTCATATCTTTGCAATAAACGCACGCATGAAGAAAATGAAAACATATATAGATGTCTTTGAAGACGCTCTATAAACCCTGTAAATTCAAAAGAAAAATATTGAAAAACAAAAAAGTTGAAAAATTAGACTTTTTGAATTCACTTCCGTTTGCGACCGGAAGTAAAAACGACGAAAAATGAAGGTCGATCAACACATTTACAATCGATGTTCTATCACCTCAGCAAGTTTCAGTTTCATATCTTTTGCCGTTCTCGAGAATTTTTTGCGACAAAATTCCATTTAAAAAATACAAATTTCCCAAAAAATCGCGAACGGAGAAAAATTTCAAAAAAGTGAGGGACACCCCTGGAGATATTAACAAGGTGCATCATCCCTGAAAAAATCGTTAAAATTCGTCCACGCACAGCTGAGATATGACCTGTACTATGAAAAGTGGAATAATAATAATAATAAAAAACAGAAGGAAAACAATAAGGTCTTCCGAAGGAAGTCGGAAGACCTTAATAATAAAAAGAAACAGAGTAAAAACAATTTGTTCCCCAACTTCGTTTGGGGAACATAATAAACATAGCAAATACCAAATAGATATATGCATAAACAAACATTTTTTTTAGGCTTTATGTTATGTATTGCATGGCCCTAGGGCGCAAGGATGATAACGTCAAAGTGTCTAAATCAGTGTCACGTTTCATCTTTGCTAAAAATAAAGTATTTAAATTTATCCCTCTCCTAAACTACACTTTAACTTTGTTCTATTCAATTTTTAGGTCTCGTTAAAAAATTCAAGGCATTTGGTTAATTTTTACAGTTTCCCGAACATTCGAAATAGGAAAGTGGTAAACACAACACAGGAAGAATGTAGACGTCTGATGACGTTACAGTTACCACAGATCAGTTCAGTTTGATTAAGATGTTGAAGTGACACCTTAAAAGACTTTAAATGAATACAGAGGAAAAATATAAAAACATTTTCAGATCGTTAGATTACAAAAAAAATGGGAGATTTCACAGCGAAGTATTTTTTTTATTGAGAACTCGGGTAGTACAAAACAAACGGACAAAGTGCTATTGGAATACCAAAAAAAGTTGTCACTGTAGACCGTCGATATAAGTTTGTCTATTAGTTAAATGATGGTGGGAATACTGTCCCTTACTTACTAATAAATCTTCTGTTTATTTGTCTGTTTTCTTTCTGTCTGTTTATGGAGACTCGAGTATTTGCATAAATGAAATTGCTTTTAAATAGCTAAGTGGACTTATCCAACTTTAATTTCAGCAAAGATGAAACGTGACGCTGTTTTATACACTTTGACGTTATCATCCGTGCGCCGTCAAGCGATACAAGACATAACATAAAACCTCATTATTTGTTTATGTATGTAAACATCTATTTGTAATTTGCTATGTATATTCACAATATATGTACTAAAGAGTTGTAAAAAATTCAGAACGCAGTGATGATAATTTTTCGAACAAGACAACTTCTCCACGATATTACCTGACAACCCTAGTATAATTACATCGAAATAATGTCATTATATTATATTTATTGATCTTCGGTCAATGACTTATCACAGATAAAGGAAGAAAAATAGTGCAAATAGATAGAATAGTACAAATACCATCCTGTGAAACATTAATTAGTTCAAGTTATTCAACTCCAAACAAAAAGTTAAGGCTATTATAACCTTATAGCTATTATAAACTTGATGAGACTTAGAGAAACAATAATTGCTAGCCTTGTCGCTGGAACAATAACAAATGGTTCGTGCAGTCTATTGCTTTCTTTAACCACCTCTTATATAGTGAAAACGGAAGCGTAAGTGGTTTTACTGTTGTGATGTTTATGAGCATTAAAATTATATGTTTATATAGGTTCTTAAATTATGAGTATTTATTTCAGAACTAGAGTTATCTTTCTTAATTAAATAGTTATCTGTCTTATATTTTCAAGGCCGTTCACGGTAGCTCAGTCGGTAGAGCGCTCGCTCCGTGATCGGGGGGTCGTGAGTTCGTATCTCGGCCGTGAATGACCCAATCGATAAAATGGGTAGCAACTGTTCCTTCGCCATGCGCTCGGCACTTTGAAGTGAAAGTTGCGGGT
>PRKT01001360.1:0-32500 GCA_003671525.1 Saccostrea glomerata | reverse complement strand
CGTATGCCAGACGAACTGCGGCACGGGACCGCAATTTATACAGTCTAACTCATCCGAAGGACCGTCTCCATCATTCCACAGTAGAATTTGTTGGATTCTGACAAGCCATATATAATGATTAACTCTGTATACGGCAAATCTAGATCTATTGTACTCTGCAATGCAGGCAACCGACATTTCTGTAATTTAAAAACTGATTTTAGTCCTACGTCTGGAAATCCTATTTGTATTCACAGATCACTTTCTAAAAATGAAATTCTTAAACGTCACATGACTTCGTATTTAAAAAGTTGCATAACCCGTCTGAAGCCTGAAACGTGCAGACTTTAAATGCAGATTTATAACAAGATATTTTGCTATTTATTCGAAAAAAAATAAATTTATTTTAAATTTACAGAGATATCTCTCATTTATAGAGATAACTCTTCCATTTATGAAAAGAGAGATATATCCCAACTTAAAGAGATATTTCATTTTTAAGAGATATCTCTTTGAGAAAGGGATATCTCTTAAACGTAGAAATCTGTTTTATACTTAAAGTAATATCTGTTTTTATAAGAAAGATATCTCTTCCATTTAAAATTACTTCTCCACTTGTAGGAAGTAATCTATTTATTCACAGAAGCACATTATAATATTTAAATTACCAGATATTCACGATATTCTATATTATAGCAGCTTTACTAAACATTACAAATAGTTCAGTGTGTCTAGATTTCAAATTAGTTTTGGTTGATTACTTCATAAGCTGAGAAAATTCGGTCCATTTATATTTGCTTTCTTTCCGTTTTCCTGAATATTAATCTTTTAGAATGTTTATCTACGAAGGTTCCATTATTATTTATTGTTTCAAACAAGATATTTAAAACATTTTTGTCTACATAGTACAAATATTATTCTGGGTTTTGCATGCTCATTCTTTTATCTTATTAAAGCAAACTATTCCAGAGACTTTAACGTACAAAATTGATATGACGATATGCTACCTATCTATGTCAACAAGCCAGAAAAATATGTTGACATGCAAATTATCATTCTTGGTAGAAAATGTAATTTGAATATGGATAACTTCACTTACCAAGGCCCGTATCTGACATCGTAGATGCAAGATGCAAAATAATCATGTTGCAATAACATTTTTTTTGGTCACCGTGCAAGCTAATTAGGTCAACATGCAACTTATTTATTTTAGCATACAGTATAATTATGTCAACATATGACCTATCTTTGTTAACATGCACGATTCTTAAGGTAGGATTCTTCTCTGGTTTCTGACTAGATGAAACATTCAAAGTATATTTGCTTATATGTCTTATATATTGAGGTGTAAGGAATTTAAAAGACTATATTTTTCTTTCCTCATCATAATTGTACAACTTAAAATAGAAAAGGTAAACTGCGCTTGAAAACTAGCAGGGACTTGGAGAAATTTTCAAATGTAAGTTAAATTAATATTGAGGGACTAAACTCTCAAAATATATCAAATAAATATGATTTTTAAAACAAACTAGAATTTTATTAGCTTTTAAACGCTTCCTATCAAAGTGCAGATTTGAGCCAAAAATCCTTAAAAAAGTATTTTCTCTCTCTTAGCAAACGATCAAAACTTTTTGTTTTTGTATCATTTTGTACATTTATAAGACTACTTTATTATATGTGAAAATAAGAAAAAGTTAAATATAGGAAGCATATGAAAATAACTAATATATCCTAAAAAATTAAGAAAAACAGAGAAAATTCGGATTAGCCAATATCCAGTTTAAATTATTTATGTAAATTTGGTAATATCATGCTATAGACCTGATATAGTAATATGTTTTTATGCAAAAAGAACAATCATTTTACTTTTGAAATAGAAGTAGGTATCACATGATTAGCAACAGTATTTTTTATTCTTAATGTCAAGGAAAAAAAATGACCTTGACCTGACCTTGCCTCTAATATAAAACGGTCAAATTTAATTTCACTAATACTATGACTTACTAATATTGTCTTCTTGATTCTGTGAAAATTTCATTAATTTTTAATTATTAGAAATATGAAAAGAATCCTCCTTAAGTCAACATGCAAGATGTATATCTTGAAATATGCAACTATTATCTTGCATGTTGTCATAAATATCTTTTATGTAAAAATATAACTCGTATGTTGACATAATTTTCTTGCTTGATAACAAATTTGATAAGTTGAATGTCAACATAGTTATTTTGCATGTTCTAAACATGAATAAATTGCATGTCTAAATAATTAACCCACATGTTCATATAAATATCTTGCATGTTGACCTAAATAAGTCACATGTCGACTTTAAATAGGTAGTAGGTTGACATAAAATAGGTCGCATTTTGACATAAATAAGTGGCATGTTTAACAAAAAAACATGTAAGTCACATGTATGCGTTCGCTATAGTATGATATGTCTATTTGCATGTCGGGTTTAGCTTTACAAAAATTTTAATAGTTTACAAAACATATAAATCTATATCTCTAACTAATAATGTCAAAACTTTACTGAACTTTCCACCTCAATTGTAATTTTATCACGAAAGACTTCACTCAACTTTGAAAACCTATTCTTGAGATATGTTAATCAATTTTGTTCGATGTTTTTATTCGAATAAAAATTCTATTTTTTTTTTTTTTTTTTGATTAGAGAGATTGAGAAAATTTCTTTGTTGATAAAATGCAATACTTGTTTACCGAGCAATTGATATTAAGGCGCAGCTCTATTCTTGATTCAAATACAATATATGTCAATGTGTTTATCAAATACATGTACAATAATTTGTTCTGTTTTTTTTTTTGTTCACCCGATTTTATCTAAGAAAGGTAATAAAATAAATACCTCATTTAAATGCGAGTTTGTAAATGTTTTGCAAACGCTCCCACATTCATCCTTCGAGGTCTCTGCCCATCTGCAGCGAATTTTGTCGTTGTCTCTGTCGTTTACTGCAAAATATTTTTTTTTCTAAAAAAATGAGAAGCAAGATAAATCTTAATTTCTTATTGAAAGGTGACTTAATGTCAAAAGTGAGCTTCCTTTTCTGATCTGGAGAGAATATTGACATGACCGCTGCAATTTAATTCTGTGTAAATTAAAAATTCTGATTATCCTTGATCATTCATATAATATAGCAGCTATAATTTGGAAAATATTCTAGAGGATTGTTAAATTATTATTATATTTTTTAAGTATCAGAATGCTTTATACGGAAGCATTTTGCAGGGAGATTTATTCGATGGCCCAAAAATGATATCAAAGTGACCATTATGAATCAACCGTTAAATTGTGATAAATATTCACTATGATAGCCAAACATATTGTAATTCATTACAAGCCCCATATGAATAATGTCTCTAATTCAAATATTGAATTAATACTTTTTATTAATAATTACCTCATAAATAAAAACTTATAAAACTGTTTCTTACATTTTGAGAATTTTATATGCTGATAAAATGTGCAATTATGAAAGTTCTGTTTTTACTTTAATCTTTTTTGGTTCATTAGACTAGAATGAAGTATAATTCTTTTAAAGAAAAATTTCTGTGCAATGGAATGTAAAGTATTATACAACGGATCAATATTATACAGAACGAAAATAATGTAAGTTTGCAACAATCAAAGCTAAAAAATAGTTCTTCGATTGTAAATATAAACAACAGAACTTCGAAAATGTTTATTTTCAGTCATTGAAAAAGACGTATATTTACAATATTTCAACAAAAATTTCCGACATCAAAATTTCAGCTCGGTTTAAGCAAAATTTTACTAATTTGAGTACTCGTCTAAATTGTTTGATTTGATAAGCCTAAAAATTATATTTTATTATCTTACATTTATTTTATACATGTCCTTTGTATATAAATTGAATCGAAATCTATGGCATTCATGACACCATAACACGGAAAGGGGGTCAAAAGGTTAAAAGCATGCGTTTTATTTTGACGTAACAATCCTTGAACCCCGGGGAAGTACAATGTCATGAACAAAAATACAAAAGCATGCTCACAGTCTGACCAGAAGTTGTCAAGTTTCCTCTACCATTAACTGCAGCTTACATGATGGATAACAAATGGGTTTTAAAATATGAATCACATTTGCAGTCAGGGGATTAAGTAAAACATGTAAACAAAAGAATTGAATCATTACAGTCTCATACCTGAAACGATGTGTGCAATCAAATTTAAACGCCCCAATGCAGGTTTATCAATTTGTTTGCACACACACACACACAGTTGCAGTTACGAGACTATGGCAAGTCAAACGTTGCAGTATTCGATCTTTTCCATTTGTATTGTAAAATTTTCCATTTATATTGTATAATTTTTCATTGGCATTGTATAATTTTTATTTGTATTGTAAAATTTTCCATTTGTATTCTATAATTTTCCATTTGTATTGTATAATTTTTCATTTGCATTATATATTTTTCATTTATATTGTAAAAAATAATTTGTATTGTATAATTTTTCATTTGTATTCTATATTTTCTATTTGTATTGTTTAATTGTTGGTTTATACAATGCAAATGAAAAATTATACAATGCAAATAGCAAATATATAATACAAATGAAAAATTATAGAATACAAATGGAAAATTATAGAATACAAATGGAAAAGTATAGAATACAAATAAAAATTATACAATATAAATGAAAAATTAAATTATATTATACAATACAAATGGAAAATTATAGAATACGATTAATAAAAATTATACAACTCAAATGGAAATTTTTACAATAAATATGGAAAAGATCGAAAATTGCGACGTTTGACTTGCCATACGAGACTATGTATTAAAACATGATCAACTGCTGAAGGAAAGATATAGAATTAAAATGCAAAGTAATTCATATCTTTCATCTTAAATGTTTATGTGCAAGTCTCTTTAAAATTGATAATACCCAATTTGGTCCCATAAATTATTCAAATGAAATAAATTGTGAAACGCGGTTAAGCTTCTTTTATATTCTGGAATAGTTTCGTTCTAATAAGAGAAAATATTTAAACTAATCAAATAGACTCATGAATCAAATCCTGATTTCATGAAATGTTTTTGTACATCGACGGTGTATTAGATACCGGTACTTTGACACCGTAAATTGAAGATGTCCACATATCCACTTAATAAATATTTGCCAAAAAAACCCCATACGGCTTACCTGGAATTTTGATGGTGTGATTACAACCATGTTGAAGTCTGATAATAGGTGGCATTGCAGAAGTGGGGGAGGAATTCACTTTCTGTGTGTCGTTCCTTTTTATCAAATCAGCATAAGTCCTCATCGACCAGCTACCACCACCACCACTCCTGAGGTTGATCCAAGCAGCTCCACGAAAGCTGGAGAATGAAAACAAAAGTTCAGCTCTCTTATTCTATAGCTTACTTTAGCGATCCTGATAGATAAAACTTGATCACGTACCCGAACTGAATACTCTTATCTTCAAACTGGTGTGTAAAGCTGTATTCTCCTTGAGTCCAGTCTTCATTATCGCTAAAATCAGTGCAGTAAAATCCAGTACCACTAATAGTTTTCCTACGAGGCGAAAACTGTTCTATTTGTCCTAGTTTTGCAATTAACATTCTTTTTGATTTTGTTATACTATTACAGAAAGTATTCTCTCCAAATGACCTTCTCCATGCAAAGCGGTAGGTAATACGTGTCTAAGAAAAAAAAAATTAATATTTAGGTTTACAAAAAAATAAAATGAATGATGTTAATTCAAATAAATCATGCAGACTATTAAGACTATCATTGGGCGCAGGAGCGACCTTTTTAGTTGTAGTTGTGTTAGGATGTGCACATGGAGAATTGAGGAGTTGTTTTTCATTAATTTTAATGCCTCGATGAAATAATTCTTTATTGGAAACAATTTTTTCACAAATATAAAGGTTAAGAAAAAAATTAGGATCCGTTTTATATCTTGTCTTGTTCAATGTTGTTTGTTATTGGACTTCATTTTTGTCACTTCTTATGCACTTCATATGCTTTTATATTTTGATAGAACATCGGCAATCACACGACAAAGATCCATCATATATAATAATCAGCATCTGAAGTTTTGTCCCTTCATACATGCTGTATCTCTAGTAATCATTTTAGGTATTTGAATTTGAGTCAGATAATGTTATTGTGGTACATGTACTTTTCTACTTTTATAGTCATGAAATTATTCAATTTGCTTTCTCACTTTGAAAAGTAAAGTAATTTAAAAATATGCACAGAATTATAAAGCAATCGAACAACCGTCTGTCCATAGATACTTTATCCTTGCGTATAGCTTTTTATTGGGTGGGCTTTGGCTTTCATATTGCACAGATGTACATGTATACCTTGTGACAAGTCCTTTTGTTAGATACCACAAAATCCTACCTCTTGATCTTGATCTTGGAATTTGACCCATTAGCACAGAAAATTCTGGCTATAACTTGTTTGTGTTGATTTGATAAGTAAGAAAATGCTTTAAGTACGACCATTTTCTCATCCAGACAAGACATTACTTGAAAATCATTTACATTATTTTGTATTTTCAATTCTTTTTTCAAATTAGTATGTCTATTTAATCTTGTTATAATAATACATTGGTTCAAATAGTGTATGTTTTAAGGTTAGAGTTAAAATTGACATCCCAAGGAAAACTAATGCCAACCAACGTTTAAGCGGAAGTACACTGTACATGTAAACAATGATTTTCCTTCGGGTGTTAATTTTAACTGTTACACTTAAGCTTCAAATTAGATAAAGCATTTTAAGGTCATTGCTCTGTTGCCTTGAAATTTAAGACTTTCAACTTTGCAATTGGTTGCTTCTCAATGTCCATTCTGCCATAAGAATGTACTTTTTTCTGATAAATAAAATCGATGATTAAAGTGAACAACACCTTTTATATTCTAGACTTATGACTGTGCAAGATTTCCTTTCAAGTCAGTTGCATTTTAACTGCTATTGATAACTCTTTTCGTGGACATTATATTCCGGATATGAATAAGAACTATAATCAAGTTTAAAATTCTAAGATATAAAACGATTAACTATATTTGTAAATGAAAGCTATATTATGTTCCGAGTATGTGAACATAATCAATCAATAATATTTTATTCATATTAAAACACAAATTTAGAATATCACATTCTTTTTGTGCTTGTAAAATAAAAATGCATATAACTATCTAGTTTATCTACAAGAGTTGTCTTTCTATCAACAGGAATAATCTTTCAATATATTGAAAACAAATTGAAAATGAATTTTTTCAGAAAATTTTGCATCTGATACATAATAAGGTCCTTTAACGATCAAAGAATTAAATGTTAAGAGATTGAAATATCTCAAGACCAAGTTTCAATCCGGTCATGTGCCGGAAAGTTTGAAAAACTTAAACTGTTTAGTTTTAGTTAACAATGCATTGGATATCATTTGGTTATTCAGTATCTATAAACAAAGCCTTATTTTCTGTCTCGTCAATGCATTATATTTGCATATCCACTGCTCTCTCCCACTCTGAACATGTAATCATCAGCTGCGTTTATATGTCTATAGACGCAATTGCTTCTGATATGAGTGCAATTGCTCTATCACTTTCGTGCAGATCAAATTCTACTACAAGTATATAACGTGCTGAGAAGTATATATATGAAATGTTTCATAAAAGGAATAAAAATAAGTTTTTAATAATATTCTTCAAAAAAAAAAGGAATTCAGAATATTTGTAATTGCTGATTTATACCTTTAAAAATTTAATTTTGGTCATTGTATTTAATTGTATAATAAAACTTTTTTAAAATTGTAAATAACTGCCATATTTTTATTTTTTCATATCATATATATTTGTACAAAGAAAGATAACTCTTCACACTTGTAATAACACTCAGCAAGAGGAAATTTTCTCCTTCAAGAATGATTTCAGCTATTAAAAATAAATATGAAAAGCTAAAAAAAATCATAGAAAAGCATTCTGGAATAATAATCATTATAAAAGCATCTTCATTTTTCATCACAGTGTTAAATTATTGATTTTTGTCAGAGGGTTTCAATAACGTTGATCGATGACGTCACAACTGCAACAAAACAAAAATTAAGAGAATGTGATGACGGCGCTGCTTGTATCCAGAAAACTGTTTGAGAGGGGAATACTTTATAAATTGTTTGTGATTTATTAGAGTAAAGGATCATTGATCAGGTGTTATGATTTAAAAGCCGTATGTTTTTCTTTACTGAAGACAAGAAGCCGTGTCCTAATGTAAGTCAGGATTTCCTCTGATATTCTTTAAAAAAATCAAAGAATGCAAATATAAGTAATAAACAACGATTATTCAGTGAACATGGCATTATGAATAGCAACTGCTCTGTTGGCATATTTTCCATGATGCGCTAGCGCGCATCATGGAATATGCCAGCAGAGCAATTGCTATTCATAACGCCATGTTCACTGAATAACGTTGTTTATTTCTTAAATAACGTCAACAATATGTAATTTTCTTCATATTTTCAAAAAGTCTAGAAAATCAGCCAATTTTAAAGAATTCAACTGCAATTAACTATTATATCAAAGTAAATCAAAACTTCATAGAGTGAAAATGTTAGAACGTTAATATACTCTAGTGAAAACTTAGATTTACTATATATCATTCAAATTTTAATTAAAAAGTTACTTCTATAGTGAAAACTTTGGATCGTTGACTTTCTATAGTTAACTATAGGAAAATACATGCGCGAGTGCGAGTAAAGTTGCCAAGCTATCGGACCATAGTGGAGAATAGAATTTCCTTCACTTTTTTTGGAGATGAATTGCCTTTTTATGGATTTCACTCTCAGTGGTAGTACCACGAGGATTTCCTCATGGTTGGTCGGGGACTTTTTAAATTACTCTCAGACAACTGATAAGATGTACTTTGGATGAAAAAATAAAACCAAACTGCACAGCAACTTGTAAGCTTAGTTTAATTATTAAACGCAAAGAAACTTCAGCAATCCAAACCGTGATTACAAGAGATTCACCTTGATTACAAATATGCAAAAAATTATGCACATATCAACAGTAGACCAGGAGGTACTTATTTCGTGTCACCATCGATATTCCAGTGCTTTGGCTGTTTACGACTTTTCAAAATAGATTTTGTTTGTTTGAATGCATAACGTCCTTCTTCAGAAGTTTTAAGTCATATGGAGACGCCTGGTGACCACTTACAGGTGGATGTCTGCAACTCGGCACTCTGGGTCAGTGAGCAATAATGGATATTTATCATGAAAACTCTTTCTACGACATTAGACCTCGTCCATGTCCCGCAGTGGATTTAAAATCTCGTACGTCTGCACCAAGCAGGCGACAAGAATTTAGTGTAAAATAATCAAGATACATTTTTGATCAGTTTTCATATTATCGAACACATACATGTAGTCAGTAAAAAACTTACAATTAGCGTGTTCCCCCTTTCACTATACATCTAATAACAAATGCCGAAACGCGTACTGGATGATCGGGGAGTCATGGAAAAGTAAAACAGTAAAGTGTTCTTTAGAGAGTGAACAGAGTAAATTGCCAAAATAACTAGCTCGAGGATCTTTCTCTTTTGTTAACATCCATTTACATTTATTACAATTTGTTCTTGAAATAAGAGTCATACATACAAGATAATTATAAGTATTTTAGAACATTAGGGAAGCTCATCAAAACGTTTATTAGTTGAAAGAGGGAGAGGTTGTCGAAAAACAATGATTGGATCGACAGTCAAAAGTCACAACGTTGGGTGATCAAGATAGTAATCTTTCCTATTAACCAGCACATTGGCAAACGATTGACTAATGAAGAAAATATTTCAACTATGTTTTGTTTCTTGTAATAATATTCAGTACTACATAATATGAATTTTATCGCATCAGTCATCGAACGTTTTGAAAACGATCGTTATTAATAAAAAAAAATATCCTACCTCATTCTCGACACTTGTTGGTTCCCACATTATTATACCCCCGCGGAAATGGGAGGCATGTGTTCCAAGTACAATAAAGTACACACATATTAATAAAACTGGAAACGGCGAAAGATACAGTCGCCCCATTCTTCAGCTTTACTTCATGTGCGTCATTTCTTGGAAAAAACTTTACTCATGTGATACCTTTATCATTTTTCTGATAAAAAAAAATGTGCCTCGTTTCTGAAATGATAATACCTACCCTGGATTTGTCGATATAAAGTTAAAACCATTTTCATTGAAGTTTTAACGTAATACGGCGATAACAAAGTTTTCAAGCTTAAAGTCCGATCAAACAATACAGATGGGGAGCAAATCAAACAGGCATGGTGAACATCGATGATGGAATCAGGTGCAAAGGCGGAGTAAGCATCCCCTGCCATCCGGTCACGCCAATGGTATTCTCCTTGATTTGTTAAAAGAAAAAAATCCGTACACAATTCATTTATAAATAAAGCCACACAAATGAATAGTTTGTAAAATAGTATGAGAAGCACTGGTCAGTATCTAACTTAAAGATGTTATATTTGCTGACAATCGGGTGTTAAGTGTATATCGCTACATTAGTTGACGATTGAAATGCTACAGCCATCAGGTTTATTACAATCTTTAATTTGTTGTTTGGTTATTATTAACATCTTTTTCTAATAAGATATTCCACATATAATACAATAGTTTCAGACTCAGTGATATGGTTTTTTTTCAAGCTCAAAACGCTATTTAAATGCAGTAAAAGGATTTAGTATCAGTTGCAAATGAACATTCATCTAACTTAAGATAATTTTAATCAAACGTTAAAATGATTGTTAAGTTGCCCTGAAACCAAATATCCTAATTCTATGTTTTGAAAAAAAAAATGTGTAGGTATTTTTGTTTCAGTAATGTAAAGATGTCGAATTTCATCTCTCCTTATTAGTTCGGTTGAAAGCCTTACGACACTTTTTGTATGTAGTCAAAGTTATAACATTTTTAAAAGTCTCCTCACAACATCATGATTTTGTCTCCACCTTGGTCATTTGCAGTTGTATTATTCATCATCTGTCGTTCGTTTTTTCCTACAAAATTTGTTATCTAACAATACAATGTGTGCATTGACTTGAAATCTTTAAGTACCTGAACATAACGATACTGATAACAAATAAGGGTCTTTATCACTCATTTGTTTTACACATTCCAACTAAAGAAGATAAAACAGATATAGGTCTTATTTATGCAGAGTCTATAATGTATTTGGTTTCTTTTGTAAAAGTTGAACGTATACACTGAGAAAACTGCAGAGATACTGGAGATAAAGAATTTAAAATTTACTTTAATTAAAAAGATCTTTGAAGCGTATTACTTTGATTTATGCTTGAACAAAAAGAATTCATCGCTACATACACAAGAGGCCCATGGGCCACATCGCCCACCTGAGCACATTCGCTAGGAAATAAAAACAGAAATCATTTTTGTATTGAGAAGTATACATGGGGGTCTGTTATTTTTAACTAACAACTACCAGCTTCCATACAACAAATGCCTTTCCTGTTTTTGAGCAGATGGTTTTTCCTATTTATTCACCCCCTCCAAAATGTGGCCCGGTCCTTCCTCTCGCAGCCCTCATTTGAATCAGTATGACTTAGTACTATCTGAGGATGTCTCTGTATCAATATGATTTAACATGTTTTTTCTGTTCCTTTGAGAAAGATTCTTTGATATTTCTAGGAAAAAGTTCGATCTCCAATTGTGGCCCACGTATCTATTATACTCATTGAAACAGTTTTCCTGCAAAATCAGCCCATCAGTACAGAATAGATTTGCTAAAATGCAGTGTATTTTCAATATTTAAGCCCCATTCTACCCACTCTTTACTTCCCGTTCATGACTTATACAAACTTGAATGCTTTCATAACGATATGACCGAAGATTCCGATGTATTTTAGAAGAAGATTTTTAAAGATTTTTCCTATAAATTCTAATGTTAAACTTGATCAGCCATTGTGCCCCTGCCCTACTCCTGGAGGTCATGGTTTAAGCAAAATTGAATCTACACTACCTGAGGATGCTTCCACATGAGTTCCATCTTTCCTGGTCCAGTTGTTCTGGAGAAGAAGATTTTTAAAGAATTTTCCTATATATTCCTACGTAAACCTGTTATTAGCCATTTTGGCCCCTCACTAACCCCGGGGGTCATGATTTGAACAATCTTGAATCTATATTATCTGAGGATGCTTCTACATGAGTTAATGGTTCTGGAGATTAATGTTTCATTAATTGATAATTATCCCCCCTTGGAAGAGAGCTCGGCCCTTCATTGGTACAAACGTTAATTCACCTAATGATACTTTGTGGCAAGTTTGATTGAAATTGGCCGATTAGTTTTTGAGAAAAAAGATTGAGCCTTCGGCGCGGGTGAGCTAAAAAAAGACAGTCGACACTTCTCGGTATATATTTTATTCATGTCAATTTTAGCAGCGAAAATAAATAATCATATAATAGATAGATTCTGAAAATTTCAGCTCGATCGAAAAAGCATTAAAACAGAAAAATGAAAAATCTTGAACTGTCCCGGCTTTTAGTTTGCCCCGGCCCGAGTTTGCCAACCCATTTTATGCTATGTTCCCTCTATCACGATTGGCGCCACGATTAAAATCGGGGACTCGAACGTGGACAAATCGTAGTGATCGTATCCAACCGAAACAAATCTTGTGTTAACTATGGAATCCGGATAGGGCCATTCAGTTCACTATCACATCATCGCACCATGCGACAGTGCGATAACCATGAAGAGATGGCGCGATAATGCGATGGCGATAGTGCGATAGCACGATGAAGCGATGATGCGATAACACGATGTTGCGATAGTGATGGCACGATGGTGCAATAACGATGACGCGATGGTACGATGACGATGAAGCAATATTCACGTCTACTCTATCGTTCTATCGCACCATCGTCATCACAATAACGCTTGATCGCATCATCGTCATCGCGCTATCGCACCATAGCTCCATCGTCATTGCATCATCGCTTCATCGTTATCGCATTATCGCGGTGCGATAGTGAACTGCATGGCCCTATCCGGATTCCATAGTTAACTCGTGGCTATCATGTTGATCGTGAAATTTTTTTTGACTGTCAAAAATTTTTCTACGATTAACAAGATGAGATTTTAATCGTTATCATCGCATCAAATCGCATTACATTGTAACTAACCTTAGCTGCATCGTAAGTAAAATTTTTTAATGCATCTCATTTGGCTTTCATATCGTGATCATCGGGATCGATCTCGGACAGAACAAACATCCCGCTGTGTGGCGATTCGTTGCGATGTCTCATGTTCTGTCACTATCTGTGACGCTTTGCGTGGTCCTACTATTCACGTGCTGCCACGGTATTTTCTCGCTCAGATACGATATGAAACGGACTTATGAGAGTAAACGCCATTAGACACGAGTGTTTACGCTTTGTTGCGGAAAATCACGCTATATTACGAGTACTTAAGCTTGCAAAAATACAGGGAAAATCGAACGCGTTTCTTTCCCGATTGAAAGAAATGTCTGAGTTTTGGAAAATTATTTTAAAGATGCCACCTAAAACAGGTACAAAAAAGGAAGAGGGGGAGATCCTATCTTCTTCTGAACCAGAACCCGTTCGATCAGAGGCAACATCGGTGAAAAAAAAATTAAAAAGATAAGAAAACAGTTATACTGCTGCCTTTGCTCTACTTTGTCAGCAATAACATATGACCATAGTTATGAGACAATCCGGGAAAAGATATTCCGGTACAAGTCTTGTTTTAGCCATCTTCCGCTAGGTGGCGTTATTTTAGCTTAGAGACTATAAATACAGGTGAAGCGGCAAATTAATTCAATTGCGAAGTTGATGCTGAAGCGGTAAGTCGAGCGGTCCTGAGGTAGATTTTAGTGTATGATAATAAATAAATATTTAAAGCTTTCAGACGTGACTGAACAAGTCTTTCCTGGCTTTAGATATTGTTTGTCATTAAAGTGCCAATGGGAGCCAGCAAGAGCTGTACTATAAAGGAGCCAGAAAGAGCCAGTATCAAAGAAAAGAGCTGTAGGAGCCATAAGAGCCGAGCTGTAGGAGCCGATCTCTTATGAGCCAGCATCACTGAATCTCTGTATATAATTGATTAAAGACAAGTAGTCTAACATTTATTTGTATATATTGCTTAATCACATATTTGTATATATTGAACCTGCCAGGTCCTCAGAAAGTTAACTGGGGTATTCATCCGCCTTTGCTATTTGTAAATATATATTATTAGGTTTCACGCTACAAGTTTTTTGTGGCAGCGGTGGGATTCTACCTGGTAGGAATCCTCCTTGTGATATCGTTATTTATTTGTTTTCTTTATAAAAAAAAAAATAATAATAATAATAATAATCAATCAAGAATATTGATGAGGTCAATGCTACAATTCGGGAGCTAGAGAGCCAGATTGCCTCATTTGAGCTAGAGCTTTCACAAAGGAGCCACTCAACACCTGTGAGAACGGAAAATAAAAGTAGTCACGTTACAGACTCAGGGTTTGCAACCTCACATACTGTGGATGATGTTGATTTAGGGGAACAAACTGGAGCCAAAAGAAAATCTGTGAGATTCGAGGATCGTGTGGACACTGCAAAGGAATCAAGGAAAGATGAATTTGACCTTAGTCATTACTTAATAAAGAATGAGAGGCAGACGCCCAGACGAATTGTAGAAGAGCCAGTGTCCAATGTAACTTTTAGGAGAAAGTCAAGAGCCTCGTCTCCCAATACAGGAGTCCAGAATGCTTCCAGTACACGTGAGCAGAGCCCAATTCAACAATCTAGGAGCCGTCAACATTCTCAGCACATAAAACCAGCAACGTACGATGGTTCCACGTCATGGCTTGACTATAAATCACATTTCGAAGCATTTGCAAAGTTGGGTAATTGGGACGAAACAGAGAAGGGATTATACTTGTCTGTTTCTCTGAGAGGCAGTGCTCAAGGAGTTCTTGGGAATTTGTCTGATGGTAAAGAAATGAGCTACCAAGAGCTGATATCTGCATTGAGTGACAGATTTGCTCCACCAGACCAAGTAGATTTATACAGAGCTCAACTGAGAGAGCGGAGACAAAGAGCTTCGGAATCAGGCGCCTTGTAAACTTGGCATATCCTACAGTACCTGCAGATGTAAAGGAAACTCTAGCTAAAGATCATTTTATTGATGCATTAGCCATATCTGATATTCGGCTGAGGATCAAACAAGCTAGACCAAAGAATTTAAATGAGGCTGTAAGAAATGCAATCGAACTAGAGGCTTTTCTGAAGACTGAACAGAGATTAGGAGGCGTGAATTCATCTTTGAGAGCTGTTGGTCAGGAAACATCAAGGGATGAGTTGGCAGTAGAATTAAAAGATGTTAACAGTACCATATTGAATCTTCAAAAGTCGATGTCGTCCATCGTTGAGGAACTGAAAGAGCTTAAACAAAAACACGGTGATCTACAAAAAGACAAATGGACAAAGAAACCCGAATGGAAGAAAACCGCTACTTGTTTTAATTGTGGCAAGAGAGGGCATCTCAAAAAGGAATGTCGCTCAAAACAAAATCCTCAGAATAGTACTAACGCATTTCATCCAGCGCAGAGAGGAACAAAACAACCAAAAGAGCCAGTCAAAACAGGGTCCTCTGAAAAAGTAGGGATTACTGGTGATGGTGGTATTTTTGTTAATGCATTTATTGATGGTTTTGATGTAAACATGCTGGTTGACATAGGAGCTACGTTGTCTCTTTTGGCTAAACATGTATACGATAGACTTCTCGAAAGCAACAGTTCATTTGAGACTTTAGAGAAAGTCAGCCAGCCAGTACTATCGGCAAAGAATGATCCTCTTACGATATATGGGAAACTGAATGTTCCAGTCCAAATAAGTAATATTTTGTACAGCACCGAAGTTGTTGTTACAGAATTGACTGTTGATGCAATTTTGGGATTAGACCTTTTGATCGGAAACAAATGTGTTGTCGACTTAACAACGCAGACTTTAGAAGTCAATGGGAGACCATCACCTTTGCATAAAGCGGGCCATATTGGATGTTACCGTGTTTCTGTGGCAGAAACCATCTATATACCACCTAGGTCTGAAATAGTTACAAGGTGTAACGTGTGTATACCTGACAAGGAGCCATTACCAAGAGGTTTGGGGATACTAGAAGGCGATGCAGACTTTTTAAAATCTGAAAGGGGGATAATTAGAAAGGTACTTGTCAAGAACCAAAACTCGGTTCCTTGTCGACTGATGAATCCTAGTCCGGATGTACAAGTTATTCGTAACGGAACTGTTGTTGCAAATTTGACACCAGTTGATGGCATAGTAGAGGAATTGCTGAATCAGCTGAAAGAATTACCCAAAGCTCTCGGAGAATTGCTTGATAGATCAAGCAAGGGGCTGAATCCGCAACAGACCGAAAACCTAAGGTCCTTACTCTTGCGGAATATGAATTTGTTTTCCAAAGATGACAGGGATTTTGGAAGGACAGATATTGTAAAACACTCCATTAATACAGGATCAAGAGTACCAATACGACAACTTCTGAGAAGAACCCCCGTTCACTGGAAGGACAGTATAGACAAACAGATTGAAGAAATGCTCAAATCAGATGTCATAGAAAAATCAACAAGTCCTTGGGCTGCAGGAGTAGTTCTTGTCAGAAAAAAAGATGGGAGCCTACGATTTTGCGTAGATTATAGAAAATTGAACGACGCTACTATCAAGGACGCCTATCCTCTTCCAAGGATAGATGAGTCCTTGGATCATCTTTCAGGATCCTGTTGGTTTTCAACCCTTGATCTCTCATCGGGATATTGGCAGGTTGAAGTAGATCCCGTTGATAGACCAAAGACAGCGTTTATTACAAAGAAGGGTTTATACCAGCTCAAGGTCATGCCGTTCGGACTGTGCAATGCTCCGGCGACCTTCGAACGGCTCATGGAGACAGTCCTGTGTGGTCTCCAATGGGATATATGTCTCATATATCTCGACGACATTATTGTGTTTAGTAAAACCTTTGAGGAAATGACAGAGAGGTTGCAGAAGGTCTTTGACAGATTACATTCAGCTGGACTCAAATTGAAAGCCAAGAAGTGTACTCTTTTCGGAGAGCAAGTTGAATACCTAGGGCATATTATCTCCAAGACCGGAGTAGCAACAGATCCTAAAAAGGTAGAAACTATCAAACACTGGGCAGAACCGACAACTGTTAAAGAAGTAAGATCATTCATTGGGTTATGCAGCTACTATCGGAGGTTTGTGAAAGATTTCGGGAAAATTGCTAAACCATTGCACAAGCTTACAAACAAAGATGTCAAATTTAAGTGGACTGAGGAATGTCAGTGTGCATTTGATCAATTGAAAAGTTTCTTAGTCAATGCACCTATACTAGCTTTCCCTGACTTCAGTAAACCTTTCCTTCTCGACACAGATGCGAGCGACATGGCCATAGCAGCTGTTTTGTCACAAAGCCAGAACGGATCAGAGAGAGTCATAGGGTATGCTAGTCGAACACTCAGCAAGGCAGAGCGAAAATACTGTGTCACCAAGAAAGAGCTATTAGCTGTCGTCTCTTTTGTAAAATATTTTAGACACTATCTGTATGGGCGGAAATTTGTGGTTCGTACTGACCATGGCTCGCTGCGTTGGCTCCTCAATTTCAAACAACCAGAAGGCCAACTAGCGCGTTGGATCGAAATTTTGGGCATGTATGAGATGAGTGTCGAACATCACCCAGGAGCTCAACACAAGAATGCTGATGCCCTCAGTCGACGTCCCTTTGGGAAATGCAAATACGATCCAGACTGGGAGGCTCAACTTAAGGCTAGGATAGAAACGGAGCCTAATAAAGTCCTTGGTATCTGCAGTGGAAGCAAAGATGGTACAACTAATGATAATGAAGATGAAGAATTTTCTCTTGCTGATCTGCAGAGTAAGGACAAGGAAATCGGCCTAGTGAAACATTGGCTCATGAGCAACGAGAAACCAACTTCAACTGATCTAAATGATAGCGGAGTCATGTCAAAGTCTCTTTGGGCACAAAGAAATATGCTGGAGATAAAAGGAGACTTTCTTTATAGGAAATGGACAGATGACAAAGGAACTACCTTGCAGGCGATCATTCCATTTCAGGACAGACGCAAAGTTCTGGAATACTGTCATAATCACAAAACAGCAGGTCACTTAGGTGTGAGAAAGACACTAAGTAAAGTTAGACAACTGGGGGGATTCATCCGCCTTTGCTATTTGTAAATATATATTATTAGGTTTCACGCTACAGTTACACTACAAACACCACGTACATGACGTTGTCATCAACCTCCACTTCTGCCATTATTATTGATTGTATGTTTATGTTTTCTTTACTTTTTAATAGATAAAATATAATGGACTCAGCGTGTTATTTTATCGTTCATTAGCGCAAGAGTGCGCGATAAACGTATTATATCGTAAGAGTACTATTAAATCGTAGGAGATCCTTTCTAATCGAGAACTCGGATTATGATTTTCGTGACAGACCGAGGTCCTTTTTCGACTAAATATTGATGATCCTATTGGAACGTAATTCATCTTATCCGAACGGTACTCAGATCGTCAGAGATCGCATAACATGAAAATTATTCATCGTGGCCATAGCGCATAAAAGCGTAACGAAACGTATGAAAACGCACCTATACGCATCTCTTCGTATCTTTGCATAATATTCAACAAAAACTCTGCCATCAACTACGATTGATCTATCGTGACATGCGTAACTGACCGCACGACAGTGGGAACGTAGCATTACCAAAACTCCACGATCTCACACGTTTCACGACCGATTTTACATGATTGGTTTGTCAACAATAACGTTGCAGCGCCACTGTATAAATCAGTTAACTCGATACACAAGAGCACGCTCTACGTATAAACAATTTCTAAAACGGGTTAAATTATTGACAAACAAGTTGATGAAACAAGAATATCAGCAATCTCTTTTTAAAACATCATATCGTAAGCTTTATGGTCGTTACAGTGACCTTGTCTTCAAATACAGTTTATCATTAGGTCAAATGCTAATTGACATTTTAAAACTATACTTTGTCCATAATTTATACGCTGAATTGAGGACGGTGGTTTCCGTTATTTCCTGATCATGACAAGGAGCGCAAAACACCTGATCCCATCTCTGATGAGTTGGAGGTCCGTGTTTGTTCTGCTCCTATTTTGTTTTGTTTTATGGACTATGATATTTAATACTGTTCGTTTTCACCACATCCTTCATTGCAAACAATGTTTTAAAAGATTTACCTCTTCAGTGAAATATCATTATAGACCAATTTAAGTAAACATGACAATTGATTGATATTAAATCAGCACAATGTAAAGTATCATTCAGAAAATATTCACATAGTGAGCACTATTGAAGAAAATGTGAATGAGCATTTTTCATAAGAAAGGGAACGAGAACCAATATAAGCAGGAAGCAAAAGTTCATCAGGCAAACCGATTGAATTATAATAAAAAGTACTAACTCTTTTTTAAAAATGTGACTTATACATTACATCCATTGGTCCTTGCCCTAGAATGGGGCTTAAGTATTGAAAAAACATTGCGTATTAGATAATCTATTTGTACTTTTGGGCTAATTTTGGAGGTAAACTATTTCCAAGACTATATCGCCGAAATATGGCTGAAATATTGCCGACTCGGCGTTAAACAATAATAATCAATCAATCAATCCATGAGTATAATAGATACGTAGCCTTCTATGAAAATTGTGACATACATAGCCTCTATACCCATGGCTTAGGCCCTAGAGTTGGATAAAATTGGACATATAATGAAAATACAGATAAGAAAACCTTTACTCATTGACGTTTTAAAGGCAAACAGTCGACATAATTGCAATAATGAATGAGCCCATTGTTAACATTGTTATATCAAAAATTGGGAAATTCAGATCCCAGGGTGCTGCTTAGTTGGTCATGTATAGAAAATACATTACGACTTTGATTTTTTTTCTCATTGGCATCTAGTACACAAACTGTTTGCATGATTATAATACTGTATAGGGGGAAAATAACTCGCGGTGTTAATATTCGCTATATTCACGGTGTTGATGAATCCATGAATTCAAGAAACAGTGAATAAGTTTCCAATATACATAAATAAGGGAGGAAACTTTTTTTACATACCAATTCCGCGAATTCAAGAAACCGCGACAGGGTCACAGAGTAGAAAAACGTGAAAATTACAACCCGTGAAATTAATCCCCTATACAGTAATGCAAATTGTTGTCAATGATAACGCCGAGCTATCCCCTTAACACTTTACAAAATTTATTTTCTCTACTTGATCCAGACCTTAGTGAGATGAAATTGCCATATTGAAATCTTTTCATGCAGTTTGTAATTATGTGCCTTAGCTTCTTCTAGGAGACACGCTGGTGCATAAATGTAATGGAATTCTTACCAAACTGTATAAATTTGGCAAATGAGTGGTCATAGCCTGATACTGAAGTGACCAAGGCCCATATGTCTCTTATATTGATATATGGCGCTTTAGAGTTGCTAATACAAGACACAGAATATACAACTATACAGAATATAAAACTAAATTCTATATAAAAAATTCATACTTCGAAAGAACTTTATTCGGTAATAACCAATATTTGTCCCCCCCCCCCCGAAATCAAACTTTGATGGAGATATATTTAATTAAGTTCTTAAACAGGGGAGTATATGCTGACTTCAAAGCACTGAATATTTTCATAAGTAATGACGTCATATGTACGTAATGACGTGACAAACATGACGTAAATTTCAGTTTTTTATGAATTTTACAGAAAAATGTACATATTTCGTCGATATTTTGAGTAAAAGTCACCGAGCGCATGTGTGTTCGGGATCAATATTTTGATATAATGTGTAGAATGATAATATCAATCGAATATGTCAATATTGTTCCTGAACAAACTTGTGCTCTATAAATTTTAAAGCTAAAATTGTTGAAATTTTGTCCATTTTGTCCTCTTTCTGAAAAAGGATATAAAATCGGACTAGTTTGTGACGTCATAAAAACAAAAATTGTGAATACACTGCTTTGTAACTATAATATTTTCTGTTAAATTATATTTCTCATACAATTTATTGAATTCAGCACATTTCAGGAAGTTTAAAAAAATTGACTTTTGTGGGGGCAAATATATGCAAAATACCGCATATAGTTCTTTTTACAGAATAGAGGAATCATGGTTCAAGGCATGAAATGTAACTTAATATATGGGGAGGTGGATCAACTGTTATATAAAGACATTAGTCTGTATTTTAGGAGACGATTTATTAAAAGCACATGACTAAATGCTAATGCTTATTTAAGTTCTTAATGCAAATCTCGCTTGAAAGTATACACTTCGACCAATATTGTGATGTGTTTAGTGTCGACACTGATGAAATTGACTGAAATACAAATATTCACATTTGCAGATATCTTTTTTAGATGAACCTATTGATGAGAAAATAAGTTCAATTCTGTGTGAATTTCATTTGGGGGTCAGAGGTCATAGCGCCACCGGATCAAAGAGCGATGTGATATTTGTCCAAACAACTTCTAGGTCAATTTGCGTCACTACATAGCAATACGTTGGTCCGTTCGTGTAAAAAATACAATTTTACTCGAAATGTATTCGTTTCAAATGTAAAAATAAGTAATAAACAACAATTAAGTTAAAAAGTTTACTGGGAAATGAGTTTTTAGTTGGTACGTGATCAAATCTACTGAGAAGCCCTTTGGGCTTCACAGGATTTGATCACGTGACCAACTAAAAGTTCATTTCCCAGTGAACTTTTTAACATTGTTGTTTATTTCTTTATTGAATTTTACTGAAGTTCAATTCCAATAAAGAATCTGATTGGTGCTTTTTTATAAGCCCGTCCACATTTTAAAATGAAAAACCGAAAGTATAGAATGTTTCCTAGAAAGAAAAGGTGTAGGAAACGGGCAAAAAATGGTAGGTGTGGGTAATCCGTTCAATGATTTTCAAATAAGATATGTTCGAGAACTGGCAGCTGTTGATTTGATACATGGCATATGTAATGTTTGTATCAGGTGCATGTAACACGGACGTTTCTTTCGTCTTTTATTCTTGAGGACATCAATAAAATAAAATGCACTTAGAATTGGTAAATATTGTTACATCATTTATTTGTAAAATGAATTATAAGTGATATTATACTTTTTTAAATAGCTTTCTTCGTTACAATAAAAAGTGCACTGCATGAGAAAAGAACAAGGATTTAGTTTTTTTGGTCGCATTTCTTATTGCCATGACGACCTTTGAAATGGGTTTGACGTTGCGCACGGTGTTGGTGTCAGTTTCGGTAAGGTCAAAATGACGTTATTTTACGTGAAGTTCTAGAAAATTTATTTGATGTTACTTTTTTGCTAACATTTTTTATGGCGGAAAAAGAAAAACGCAGTAATGCCATCAATTTTATAACGCAGGTAATTGAAAACACGTGTCATAAAATTATCTGCACCCTTCTGCATGCATATTGCGGGAGGAGAGTATGAGCATAGTTTGCCTTATTTAAAAAAATACTTGGTAGAAATAACGAAACTTGTTCAACATCGCATTTTAAATTTACATGCTTTTTATTTTATTGAGATAAATTTTAAAAAATTCCATAACAGTAGGCCCTAGAATCTCTCCTTTGTTTTCAGTAAATTGTACGATTGTAGATATGTTGCTGATTTAACAGTGAATTTTTTTTTTCGTTCAAAGTCCCAACCCATCTTGCAATGAAAATCTAATACATTTGTACTAACCTCCGACAACTCCTAACCCTTATTCAATATTGGATTATTCAATGTAAACATACCATGTATAGAACATTTTATACCAGCATAAAATAAGAGTTGACACACTTTACTGTGAGTTAATTCAAATTTGAAATCATACAGTGTATCCTTGCATAAATTTTGGTTTGTGTGATTTTTTTCTCGTTTCTTAATTTGAACTCTGAATGGTACTTTTGTACAGATTCTGACAAGGATATATACCGATACAGTGTACAAGTATACAATGCACATGTTTTACTTTCATATATAAATGTAATTTTGAAATCTTAAAATTATTTTTCTTATTAATTATTATTGGTATTTTTTTTCTTTTATCCATATCAGGCTCATCAGCAAATGAGAGTAAGTTTTGGAGAGAGAAAAAATATTTTGACGCTTTACATGACTTTTATGCATTGAACCTAATAACGTCAAAACGCCAAATTTTCAAAATTGCTTTCATTGGGCAAAAAGACAAGTATCATTTTTAACCATCTGCCTTCCTTCACTAAAACGATCAATCCAATCATTAATTGAATTCATAGGAACTCATTTATCTTAGTAAACTGTACAAATTATTATATGATACTGCAGAGGGATATCTAAGATATACAATATATACAGTCGTTTGCAGAACGAGTTCGAATGAGAAAACCATTTTTCGTCACAAGTGACCTACATAGTGACGTCATTTTCAAATTGTGACGTCACAAACAAAGAGAAAAACTTTATTCAGCATATGCTAGTTATAGACCTTGTGTATGGCTATGTGTGTACCGAATTTCATTTTAATCTGAATTGTGGTTTTGTAGATATAGAGATAGTTTGCGAACTTTTTGATCACCCCTCGTATGTTCTTTTAAAAGCAATGTCATTGAAATGTAAATAATATTCTTACTTTGTGTGATGTTTAACCTTTGAGTTTTGATTATGGTGGTTTATAGTTAAGTACATGTAACCTGTTAGAGGAAGGCTTATATATTCCTCCAATTATTGTTCTATCAGTTCCGAGCAATTTTTTATGTTCAAAAACGAAATTTGAAGACGAGTCTGATTAGCGCATTTTCTGTTGAGCTTCAATGTACAGTTTTTTTTTGTTTTTAAAAATTCACCAAACTCTTAGGTGTTCGTGTTTATTGCTATCCGACTACAATGCTTTAGGATTTTTAGGCATGATGTAACCAAATGTAGCGAAACTTATTCATAAGTAAACTGAGGTCTTATACTCATTCTGTATACCGTACACATTTTTGTACCATGCGTATCTCATTGCATAATATGGTGAAGTAAACATTTTATAATTGAGTTTGCTATATGCGTTTGTTTCTATTGTATAATGTATTTTATTTGGTTTCATATTTAACAATTTTACTATGTGTTTACATGCTTTGGTTGCTTCATCATTAATTTTATTAATTACCAAATTATCATTTTAATTTCAATTTTGCTATTTCATTTGTGTAAAACAGAGAACCGCCTTATCAGGTACCCATAAAGCATTTTTTTTTATACAGAAAGGTCTTGTATCTAATAGCCTTCAATGAAGGGATTTTTACTAAACGAAATTCGGTACTGAGAATAAAACGTTTTTGTTCACCAATTTAAATGATAAATACATAAATGATGCCATAAATGTAATCTTTTATAATGATATGCATTCATTTGTAATCAATTAATGCATTAATATACAAAATTTGAAACCAGATTCTGTAGCGTGAAAGAATAAGTCATTTGCTTTATGACAGATTGCCTTTACAAATGACAACTGAGTACATGGTTTATTTACTTAAAAAAAAACTTTGTATAATTTTGTACAATATAATTAAGACTGCATGAAATTTTTGAATTTGTAATTCTAAAATAATGTTTTGATTTCTTTAATAATATTTGAATACGGGGATAAAATACTGTTCGAATATATTGAGAAACAATACAGATTGGAAAAAAACAACAAAACCTAAAAAAATATCCCAATTGGATCAGGTTGCCTGGAGAAGTAAACATCCCCTATCAACCGCCATGATATGCTAGTCATCATTGGACTTGTTTTACTGGTTAATAAAATCTTAGTCAGACCTAATTTTATTTAGTCATTGATACATGTATGTTCAAAGGGGAATTCATATAAAATCCTCGTACATTAATTCAGCCATTTGGGATTTACCAGTATGTTTGTGCAATGTGTGATTAAACAAAACCATAATGAGAGTTGGATTCAAATCGTAAAATCCCATTTAATGCACTTATAAAAAAAAAGATACGGATAATACATTCAAGGAATGACTAGTATAGAAGAAATGTTTTCTTTGAAAAAAAATTACAACTCAGATACTCAATCTCTATTTTTGTTTTCAAGAGATGTGGTAATTTTCAATATTCATTTTTATTTGTTCAAATATCACGAGGTTTTTTTACTTGCGTTTTAAACATTTATCATAGGATTTTACAATACATAAAACACATTTTCATTGGAGGTTCAATTCAATTCCATTTTTGCAAACTACCTTGATCATGATTGGACTAAACTATGAATTTGTTATTCATATATTTCTTAGGCAATTTGAAACTGACAACTAAATTAACAAAAAACTAAATTGACAAGCTAAAACGTATTTAAGAGGAGCGCTTTCATAAGTAACTATAAAGTCAAGTGATTAAAAAAGTTTGTATAATGGTTGTTATAATAGGAGGAATCAATATTGAAGTGTTAAAGGACTTGATGACCCAGACACCTTCTGTCCTATTAACCCAGTGACACAGTTAAACACAACTTCCTGTTGAGACAAAAACACTGTCAAATATCCAGCGTTATTTAAATGTCTTTCATCGACTTTGATATTACAAATAATCCAAAAAAAAAAAAACTATGCTAGGACAAGTTTTTTGAATGAAGTTTTTTTTGTATTTCCTTTTAAGTCGAATATTTTTATTTTAAAAACTTGTCCTAGCATAGTTTTATTGGATTATTTGTAATATCAAAGTCGATGAAAAACATAGATGACTCAACTTTTAGATATTTAAATAAGAATGATATATTTGTCCAATCATGATCAAGGTAGATTGCAAAAATAGCATTGAGTTGAAGCTCGTCAACCTCCAATGAAAATGTGTTGCATAAATTGTAAAATCTTCAAACAAATGTTTAAGTAGAAAAACCTCGTGATACTTAAAAAAAAAAATGAATATTGAAAATTTCCACAACTCTTTAAAACAAAAATTGAGATTGAGTATCTGAGATGCATTTTTTTTTCTTCCAAAGAATACATTTCTACTATACTAGTCATTCCTTGATAAAGAAACTTTACACGAGTACATGTCTGTATTTGAGTTCTATTTAAGCAGCAATATCGATGAATCCTTCATCAAGTGTACCGAAAACTACTTAACAGGGGTTGAAGCACTTAATATAACCGTCAAAGTATTTTCAAAAAAGGTTTTCTTATTTAACAATTTTGTTCAAATGTTGTATGTATTTTTTTTATTATAATTTGATTCAAATAAACGGTAGCTCAATCGGTAGAGGAGGTCGTGAGTTCGTATCTCGACCGAATGAAGGGTACCATCAAATTCCACAAATATCGAGGCACGGTATCTGTATCTCTTGTAGAGTCCTCCAGTATTGTGGAGCACCATGCAGTGCATGTTGCACGTAAAGAGTGTGCAATAGAGTGAATTCTCAGTGATCTTTCAGTATGTCGGTCAAACAGTAGGTACCGAGAGATGGCTTCCAGGTGACCTAAAAAGGTACAGGTAATACTTGTGTAATCTCCCGTTATGTGGGTGTGAACAGTCTAAAATGCATTGTAACAATTTGTTACTGTAAACCAACTTTTATTCGTGACGACTTTATTTCGCAATTTACCAGGGATTAACTAGTTGTCGACGATTAATTTTTGCGATAAAGCCTTTTTCGATCTTTTTTAAATAGATGGAGAGACTTTAAGTATCGGTTCGCAGCGAGAAATATTCCCGATGACGAGGCTGTCGCGAACTTCGTGTAAATTTCTTGCACGCGAATAAAAGTTGGTTTACAGTACTATAACGAAATTAATGATTCTAAAGTAATTGTATGAAAAACATAAGTTAGCATAGATTGTACTTAACGATACATTGTACTTGCTAAAAAGTCATTGTTGCAAAAAATCTTCATAACTAAATTGTAAAGGTAAATGTGGACGATAATTTAGCAAAAACACTTTATCATTGAGTCAAATGATGGCTGACGTTTTTCATACTAATTTTATTCCATTATCTACATTGAATTGACGACGAATTTTCCCGTTATTTCTCAATCATGACAACGAGCACACGGCAGGTGTGACCTGTCGACAGGGGATGCTCACTTCCCATGGCATCTGATCCCACGTCCGATGTTGTGGAGGTCCGTGTCTGCTCTGCTCCTGTTTTGTTTTGATTTAAGGGCTTTTGATCTTTAATACTGCTCGTTATCTCCATTTGGTTTAATTAAAAATACTTCAAAAATTAACAGCAGTTCCGTTTTCTTTTACCTTTAACATGCATATTTTTTTTTCCATACACCATTTCTAATTGTATTTGATTCTGATCTTCTTCACAATAAGATGAGATTTGTTTTTTCAAATCATCTTTATTTATGTCATTTGGGTTAACCAATATGTTCTTGTCAATAGAATAACATATAAAATATTTTGCAATCTACCTTGATTATAAAGTGACTTATCCTAACCGAAATACTTGTCGTTTAAAAGTCTACAAGTAGGGTTATCTATTTCTTTCGAGGCTTGAACATTAAGACCTATATGGTAAAACTGACCTACTGACCTACATAATTCTGACACATAATTACGTATTGTACCAAAATAATTTTGGCTTATGTCCTCGCTCTTGAGGTTAAATGTTTTATGACAAAGCATGTAAAAGAAATGAAATGGCTTTATCGAATATATTTGATTATATATATTTAATGTTCTTAAATGATGAATTCAAGGATGTTTAAAACTGTGTATATTAAATAAACAAACTTAAACGTAATTATAAGGAATACCTAAACAAGGAACTAAATTCATTTTTTGAACATGTAAAACCACCAACAGTTTTTACCGATTGAAAATGAATAATGCTTTAATACAATGCTTATTCTGATATACATTTGTAAGGAAGAAATTTTAAGGACTTGTTGACCCAAACATCTTTTGTCCTAATTACCCAGTGACACAGTAACACATTTACTCAATTTTGTGTTTATGATTTACTAAATATTTAAAGCATTCAAAGTATTTAAAGGTACTTGGACACAGATTTGAAGTTATTATTTTCTCTATAATATCACGACTTATATATTTTAATAGCATTTTACACAAATATTAATTAAAAATCTTATTTCGTTTAAAAGATATTGAAATTTCAAATTTTTTCGGCGGGTTTGATTGATATATCCGTGCACTCTCACAAATTTAATTTTATTCTTAATCCTTAGGAAAAGTGGCAATCTCGTTTTGTATAAATGAAAAATATTAATACTATAATCAATTTATTTTTTGGACTAACGTAAAGGTGGTATTAAGACATTTAAAAAAAACCCAAAAAAAAACAACAACAAAAAACAATAAAAACAAAATGTCTCAAAATATCTTACAGTCAGAATGTATTTTGTAAGCATAATTCACAGTACATCTGTATTGAATTATTATAGTAGAAGTTAGCAGTGCTTACTTAAGGAGCACTGATTATTGTATGTCTTACCAGACCCAGCTTGCCCAGTTAAAATAAGGTTATGCATTGCTTTTACTATTTTGACGGCCAAACTTTGCTCCTCGTTCATTCTGTGTTTTTGTCAACGAAAAACGTCAAATTTCCCACGAAACGTCTATGAAAGTCAACGACGATCGAATTGTCTAAAACCGGCGAAACTCTCAACTTCCGGCCGAGGAAAGGTGGTTTGCAGAGAAATGTTAGAAAACGCGTGAATGCGGCGAACATACTGCAAGGTTCAGTCTGATTTGATTTTATTTCAATAAATGAGAGCTCCCGATGTCTGAGAAAGACCTGACTTTGGCGAGAAATTCTCGCTGTTAGCCAGAAAGTGTCCCTAAGCGGAATCCAACATGGAGGGTAGTTTCATGCCTTGTTTTGTTTGTAGTATAGTAGATATATTTTTTTAAACAATTAAGATGGGGAGTGCCTATGAAAATTATGAAAAAATAAAGAAAGAATATAAGTGTACACCGGCGCACGGAAGCAAGCGTAAATTACGTCTCTTATAACGTCATGATCTCTCTGTCTGCTTCACTCGCGGATAAGAACATTCAATAATTTTTTTATAAGTGATAGAACATTCTTGACAAAGGGACATATTTAAATTCACTACTGTCCGTTTGTTTTTTTAATTTTATTTTAAAGCAGATTCAAATTTCAGTCAAAATTTAGTCGAAATATCGTCTTACATTGTAGGCAGCAGAGAATACACATTGTTTGACGCCGTTCGCGGTCCAGCTTGTCCCCAATTGCCTGCGTTTATCAAACAATACTCTATTTCTTACATGCCGTAATTAACCATTTTCGGTACAGAGGAAAAACTCTTATTGAATATCGTGCAATTTAAAAATAACTTCTTTATTAAAATCTGGTGTGTAATGACACTTCTGTACTCTTTCCCCCCGTCTCTAATGTGTATTAACCATATCCAACACAATTTATTACATATCCAAGCGCCGACTACACGTTTGACGACGTCATTTTCATCATACTCAATTTCAACGATACTATGAAAATCATGACACCAATCGTCTGTTTCTAATGATATTTATATGAAATTTTGACATATTTTAATTATTTTATTCGAGTTTCAGTGATTTAAATTTGAGTTCAATGCATTACATAGTACTAAAGAAATAAAAGCAAATGTAATAGTTATATGCGTAAATTATTCCGAATTTTGTCCGTGCGCCGACAGGCCTTATCGGCCTTCATATAAATCGTACTAATATTGTTAATATGAAAGATATGTATCTAAAAATTCACAATTTTAAAGAACATTGACTATATTAAATCTATGCAAAATTTGGTAAGTATTGGTTGCATGTTTAAAAAATTATTAACATTGTCTACGACTTTTTGGGACAACCCTCGTATATCTTTTATGTATCTGCTTTCTACTCTTTTCCCGTTTCAGACTTAATCCGCAAATTTCAAACTATATCCGAAGATGAAATACATAAGAAAATATTGATTTTTTTGGAACTGGGGGATATCAAAATTTAAACATAAGCTATTTGTCATCTCTTAATGACCGGTCTCGGTAGCCTAGTTGTAGAGCGTTCCTGGTTCGATTCTCGTTCCCGGCGCTGCGTCAAACCTAAGACGTAAACATAGGTAGTGACTGTTCATAGGCCAAGCGCTCAGCACTAGAAGTGAAAGTCACGGGTCTTTCGGATATGACCTTAAAAACGTTGGTCCCGTGTCACGGAAGACGTTGGCATGATAAAAACCCTTACTGCTCAATGGCCCTGAGTGCCGAGTATAGATCTTATTTGAGCCCTTCATGATCACAAACATACGGTGGCGTCTCTATTTGAGTGAAAAATTCTCGAGAGGGACGTTAAACAACAAACAATCAATCATCTCTAAATGTTAGAACTGTACTATTGTCTTTTGAGAGAAAAGTAAAAAAAAAAATGTAATTGTTACCTTGGGTTGTATATTTTATGGTAAGCGGAATGGTTTGGTAATTTTTTATGCAATTATTATCAAAGAAGCTTATATACCTCTTTTTTGTCATGCACTAAAACAAGACTGATTAGTTACCATTTTATCTGTAAATCTTCTGTAACTCATGATCAATGCAATATGACTACATATTTGTTTTGAGAGAGTATTTTGGTGCGGAAAAAAGATGTATGTGGTACTTAACAATATCCTTCCCGTAAAGATCGAGGAAGCCAAAGTTACATGTATCTGTATAATTAATAGGGAAACAGTAAATGATAGTCAGTGATCAAATTATACGTGATTTCAATTTATTTCAATTATTTGATATATTTAGAAGTAATCAATTCTTATGCAGGTAAGTGTAAAGCAAACACATTATCATTATCTAAATATCATAAAGTACAATAGGGTAATGTAACTTTATACTACATCTAAAATCTACAGTTATAGTAAACATCGTATAGTATTCTTCTGTATTTGGCCTCATATCACTTTGTCTGTGACTTTGTCTTTGTTTTAATCTGCCCATCTCCTTGTTCAAATCTTGCCCCTTACTTTTGAAGTAAACAAAATGATTTAGTATTTGATAGAGGATATTTTTCATCAGAATGCTCTCACTCTATGAAAAGATATTTTAATAAGTTTAGGAAGAGATTGATTGAAAATGTAAATGGCACTTGAGATTTATGAGTTTATCAAAGATTTAAATAGAAATCAATATAACACATTGCTTCATCTCTGTAACCTTTTATTAGTATTCACGGCAGCATAGTAGTATTTTGTTCACGTTTGGAAGGCACTTGGTTTGATTCTTGTTACCGACCCCACTTTAAGCTTTAAATGTTGTCATAAGTAGTGACTATTTTCGACAGTTGACGGCAAAAGTCTTGCCAATGGGTCTTTCCGATATAACCTAAAAAGGTAGGTTCTGTTTCACGATAAGCGTTGAAAAGAACAAAGAGCTATCATTGCACAAATACCGTAAGTGATGATAAAGGACTAAGTATCAAACCCTTCACCGGTTAATAGTGGCGTCTTATATGAGTGTTTGTTGTTTAACATCCCTCTCGAGAATTTCACTCTAATGGGGTCGCCAAAACTTGCCAGTGAAGGGCTATAAATTTTACCTTTGCTCGGTACAAAAGGTTGTTGAGCAGTAAGGTTTTTTTAAACATCTACAGCGACACGGGACCTCAATTTTAATGAGCTCATCTGAAGGACCTGTCTCCATGTACGTCTCGCCTCGGTGTAAGCCTCTCCGCGATCCTAGAGTAGACACTGTAACCACAACTCTCATATGAGTGAACAATCTTGCAATGGACGTAGAAGAGAACAATTCATAACTTTTGAAATTATGTCCTTAAGTGTGTTCTTTCTTTTTTTATCAGAGTATTGTTTCCGCATGAATCATTAGATGGGTTAATTTTATTTATTGAATACGTTACAATAGGCGATGGTTTGTGTTTGTCGAAATGCACTCATTAACTTTAAACTTGCAAAATTGAAAGTGTAGATGTGAAATTATATTTTTTTCGAAAAAAACTTACAAAATAAAGTATCACTTAATCTGACATCTGGCGAGGAGGATACATCAATTGATCTATAATCTTAAAAAAAACATTCTGAATGACACTGTGTACTGCCTTTTCATTATAATTATTTCAAAGAATTCATTTCCGTTTTAAAAGTAAAAAATAGATATAGCGGAGCTGAATAAAATCATCAAAACCATCACTGCCTGACGTTATAATATATGTGGATTTAAAATTAAAGTGGATCTTAAAAGCCCTTACAATCGTACCGTAGTTTATGCACTACCATATGGACAATCTGTTCCACTTCCACGCTGATTATTATACTATTTGTATAACTATCATTTGAGAATTAAATCTCGAAACTTAATATCAATCAATCAGTGTCTTGTTTCAGAAAATGTTACAATATTATATTTTTTCTAGGTTACTCCTCCACAGGCAGATACAAACCAA
>PRKT01001359.1:84187-94391 GCA_003671525.1 Saccostrea glomerata | reverse complement strand
TATTATTCACCATTATTACAAAACGTACATCTCTTCAGCTTATATATATTTAAAAAAAAGAAAATTGTCTTCATTGTGAAATTAAAAAAATTCTAATGATAGCTTTCATCTGACAGGTATTTATCGTTTCAGCAATTTTTAAACAAGAGGCCCATAGGCCACATCGCTCACCAGAGTAACTCTGATCTTTAACAGATTTTCCAATATGCAAGACCTTTTGAGACCCCACCCCATCCCCAGAAGCCATGATTTGAACAATTTAGAATCGACACTATCCCAGGATGCTACCACGTAGATTTCAGCTTTCTGACCCAGTGGTTCTTGTGAAAATCTTAAAAATTTGTTCCCCTATATTTAAATGTTAAAACTGGATTCCCTATTGTGGCCCCATCCTACCGCTAGAGGTCATGATTTGAACAATTTATAATCTACACTATCCCGGAATGCTCCGATATAAGTTTACAATTTGAACAATTTAGATTCTACATGTACACTACACTAGAATGTTTCTACAAAAGTTTCAGCTTTTCTGGCTCTGTGGTTCTTGAGAAGATTTATTAATGATTCCATTCTATTTTTGTCTTTTTTTGAATATCTTCCCTTTGATAGGGGTATGGCCCTTCATTTTATCTTCATTTTAAGAATCTAAAGTTCCCTTCATCAAAGAATGTTTTGTACCAAGTTGGGTTAAAACTGGCCCAGTGGTTGATGAGAAGACGTTTAAAATGTGAAATGTTCACAGACGTACAGGAGGAAGGACGGAAGACGGACAAATTTTGAAATCTGTAAACTAATTTTAAACAAATGGCATAATGTATTTTCACTATAAAAATCAGTAGAGCTCCACCTTAACACCAAAATCCCTGACCCTGCGACCATAAGATTTACAATTTTGGAAGAAGCAATTTTGCTTATCATAACTGAATACTTAGTTTGTTTAATACTCAGGGGTAGAGAAAAAGATTTTCAAAGAATTACAGTATTTTTACAATATAATCACTAGAGCCCCACCCTAACACCAGAACTCCTAACCCTTGGGCCATGAAATTAAAAGAGGCATTCTTGCTCATCAGAACTATGTATTAGGTTTATTTAACACCCATGGACAGAGAAGAAGATTTTCAAAGAAATAATGCATGTTCACCATATCATCTATTTAGCCCCTTCTAGCACTAGAACTCCTGGCCCAGGGGCCATGAGCCATGAATTTCACAATATTGGCAGAAGACTTAATGCTAATTATAATCATGCCAACTTTGTGACTGCTTGATGTCCAAAAGTAAAGAAGAAGATTTTTGCATTAAAAAAAGAGGCATTCTTGCTCACCAGAACTATGTATTAGGTTTATTTAACACCCATGGACAAAGAAGAAGATTTTCAAAGAAATAATGCATGTTCACCATACATGTATCATCTATTTAGCCCCTTCTAGCACTAGAACTCCTGGCCCAGGGGCCATGAGCAATGAATTTCACAATTTTGGCAGAGGACTTAATGCTCATTATAATCATGCCAACTATGTGACTGCTTGATGTCCAAAAGTAAAGAAGACGATTTTTTGCATTAATTTTAGTGGTTTGAGCCTCTATGTCATGGGGGGGGGGGAGGGACCATAAAATTCACAATTGTTGTTACCCTTCACTCATTGATGCTTTATGCCAAAATTGCTTGAAATTGGTTTGACTTTTGCTGCTTGCAGAGAAAGATTTGAAAATGTTAAAAAGTGAACACACGATGCAGACGAACACATATATCAACAGGTCATGTGACCTACAGAGTTCTGTGATGTTTTACATTCAACTACAAAACTTTGAATATCCTCTAGGTAAAAGAGATTTAAAAACCTGTAAGGAGATGATGCTTCCCTTTCCCTGACAATGGTTGGATAGTACACATTGGTAAATTAATCTGTCAAAATAAAATAATGCTATCACATGTAACCTATTTATATTAAATAAAGAGTCCTTTAGCTTTTAATACACCAGAAGTGTTAAAATGCAAATAATATATGCTTTTTAAGTTTTATGTTGATACATACATGTATAGAAGACTTGAAGTATATACATAGGCTTAAAAATACAATTTCAACATAAATCAATGCTTACATATGGGTCAATCGATATACATGTACCCTTGTGAGAGATTAAAAAAACCTGTAAGGAGATGATTCTTTCCTCTTCTACACAATTGGATAGCAGGATTCTGGGTAATCTGTCAAAATAAATTGAGACAATTAACCTAAACATAGATTATGAACCATTTAGCTTATGAAACACTATGATAGATCCAAAAATTTATACAAGGTTTTCTTGGGGTATGTTTATGGATGTAGATATATATCATGCTAGGGAACTAACAAATCATGGCTGTTATGGATTTTCTCCCTATGTATTTAGGCCAAAAGAAAAAAAATACTCTTGTTTCCTGCCCCCTGACCAAAAGAAATAGGGTAGGTAGGTAGGGGAAAAAATTTCATTTAGAGAAAAAATTTTATTTCCGAAACTCAATGAATGCAGAGCATATAGCATGTATAAACAAGAAAACAATATGTTAACAGTTTACAGAGCAAGTTTGTTTATAAAGATTTATAAAGTAAAGGTATCCTGTACACTTGTGATGTATTAGTTCTGTAAATATTGTTGGTCGACTTCAGTATTTCAGGAAAATATTCACCCAAAAATGAAAATGTGATAAAAACTTTAAGGGTCGGAGGGTAAAATGTAGGGTATACATAGGTCGGGTACAGGAAACAAGAGTAGTTTTTATTTTAGCCTTATCTACTGTCATCATACCCCCATGGGTCATGACGAACAAATAATGAAATCTACAACAAATGAGGATGCTTCAATATTAATATGAGTAATCATGGCTTTGTTGTTCTTGAGAAAATAAGGCATTTCCTATATTATTACGTGAAACTTAGATCCAGTATTGTTGCCTCACCCTAATCCTGAGGCATCATGATTTAAACAAGCTTTCATTTACTCTGCCCTGGGATGTTTCTTTAAATCCTTAATCATTTTTAATAGATTTTTAAAAAGACATTTTTTTTATATGCATTCTGAAGTATAACACTGATATCTTTATGTGACACCCCTTCCACCAAAGGTTTACATGCCAACAAAATATAAACTTGTTGATTTTTCATGAAAATATCCTATTCATTTAAACCTCTCATGCTGAAGAGTTTTGGAATAGCCTGCTTCGAATACTTCATTCTACTACCAAAGTAAAACTAATTTAGGACGAGCACGGATATTGCGAATTTCAGATATAGCGAAGTCGTCTTTGATCTCTATTTATATAAATTTTACGAATTCCTTACACGGATATAATGAATTACAGAGATAGCGAAGTAATTTCAAAGGTCACAGTGACTATGTTATAACCAAGTTATACTTGTATTTCATATAGGAATGAACGATAGTACAAAGTATTTGAAGCAGATTATTGCGGAACTCATCAGCAGTGGAGGCTTAAATGAATGGAATATTTCTGTGAAAAATCAGCAACTTTATATTTTTTTGGATTTAAACCTTTTAAAATTAAGAAAGGAAAGTTGCAAAGAAAAAGCTGAAGTGGAAAGCTAATTCAATGCAGCCCGTATTGATTGCAACAAGCAGTCGAGGTCGGGGCAAAAAGCCCTAATCACATTGTATGACATTGATTTGACATGTCGAGGGACACCAGACCTAATTTTAGTCCTTACGCCGTCTCGCTGAGATTAACAGTAGAACGTCTTTTTTAAAGTAGTTTTTCTTGACTATAAGTGTCAAAATCTTTATTTCAACAACATTTTAGGAGTGTTTAAAGAAGATTCAAGATTTTGATTATTTATTCAGGGATTTTCCATTGAACCGTGTAGGGCCAAATAAGGGACCCATTCCCAATTGCAAAATCAACAAGAGGACCATGGGCCATATTGCTCACCCGAGCATCGTGGAACAAGTTGGTTTACTATTGAATAGTTTAAATCCAAAAGTTTGGCCCCGCCCTACCCCTGGGGGTCATGATTTGAACAAACTTGAGTCTACACTACCTGGGGATGCTTCCATATAAATATGAGCAATTATGGCTTTTCTGTTCTTGAGAAAAAGATTTTTAAAGATTTTTCCTATATATTTCTATATAAAACTTTGATCGGCCATTGTGGCCCCGTCCTACCCCCAGGGGTCAGGATTTGAACAAACTATAATCTACACTACCTGGGGATGCTTCCATATAAATATGAGCAGTTATGGCTTTGCTGTTTTTAAGAAGATTTTTAAAGAATTTTCGTATAAATTTCTATATAAAACTTTGCTCAGCCATTGTGGCCCCGTCCTACCCCCGGGGGTCATGATTTGAACAGACTTCAACCTACACTACCTGGGGATGCTTCCATATAAATATGAGCAATTATGGCTTTGCTGTTCTCAAGAAGAAAATTTTTAAAGAGATTTTTCTATATATTTCTATATAAAACTTTGGTCGGCCATTGTGATACAAAATGTGAAAAAGTTTACAAACAGACAGACAGACGGACGCCGGGCAAAATTTGATCAGAAAAGCTCACTTGAGCCTTCGACTAAGGTGAGCTAAAAATGAAAGAAGTTGTTCAATTTTTGAAAAAATCATGTAAAACAACCATATTTACAGTACTTGGCCATAAGTGAGTCATACTTTTATTTTTCCACTATTTCCACTATGATTTTGACATGGCGTCTGTGTAATACATTCCGGACTAGCGCAGCCACGTAGCATTGTCTTTGAAATTTGAGGGGTGGGGTTGGGGAGCAACCAGAGAAAAAAAATTACTAACTGAAAAAAAAAATTGACAAGCGAAAAAAAGGAAAGATGTCCATTGTTGAAAATCCTATTTCGCGCGTGGGGTTGGGGTTGGGGTGGTGGGTGTTGAAGCAAACTTTTATCGATACAAACTTTTTTCAGTACTTATTCAGTATTTCTTATACTAAATTTTACTTATATCACAAAAAATAAGTAGGGAAGGGCCAACCAGCTTTATAATGAGTAGTGCGGATCCAGAGGGAGGGTTTGGTGCAACCCCCCCCCCCTTCTCATTGATTTTTTTAAGTGTCATTTTATCATTTTATCATTTTGTTGCATTGATAAAACTCTAGATAACTCGAATAAAATCTGTACATTTAAGTTACATTTCTCCTCGTCAGGTTTTGAACATGACATTAAAAGTAATACATATACGTCAATTGTGACGTCATTATGACTGTAATTATTTTATTTCATTTTTTACAAGATGAATCACTTAATTTTTACTCTTTGTTATCATTGAACTATTTGTATAATCTCCATGCAATTTCATCCCCTTTCAATTTCCTGTTTTCGTTTTAAAGCTGTAAAGCTATTTTCGTTTTTATTTTTGATATTTATAGGATACTACTGTTATTCTAAAGACAAATCTTAATTCTGCTTTACATGATTACTAGATTACTAGCTTGTAAATATTTAAGAAAAACAGACTCGGATCTAGATTTTTTGTTCAGAAGGGAAATTAAAGAGGCATAGAGTTGTTATAACGTGTGCTTACAGGGATATAAACGGATACAGGGATGAAGTGTCGTTTTAAAAGTGGGAGAGTCATCAAACTGGGAAAAAATATGGACTTTGTACTGACTTTGTTGACAATGAAAGGAAAATAAATCTAAAATCGTCGAACCCGTTAATCCAATTTTGTTTTTGCGATCGAATGTTTGCATATATTACTACATTAGCCTTTCAATAAAATATTCTAAAATAAAAAGCACAACAAAAATTTAGGACCTTAGCTTCTTTCTCTCTAATTTGAGGAGTCAGACACTTTTTAGCTCACCTGAGCCGAAGGCTCAAGTGAGCTTTTCTGATCACATTTTGTCCGTCGTCCGTCCGTCCGTCCGTCTGTAAACTTTTCACATTTTCGACTTCTTCTCAAGGACCAATGGTCTAATTTTAACCAAACTTGGTACAAAGCATCCTTGGGTAAAGGGGAGTTTAAATTATAATAATAATAATTATGATTGGATTTATATAGCGTTTTTCTAGTATAAATGCTACTACTCAAAGCGCTTTACAATCATTATTACCCCAGCAGACCTTAACAATCCAGAATCTTTCTCAGTGCAAGCTGCCGTAATCAGCGCTAAAACACTAACATTCTGACAATATCTTTCATTGTCTATAGCCAGGTACCCATTTTACACTTGGATGGAGTGAGGAAATTCGTGTAAAGTGCCTTTCCCAAGGACACAACGTCGACTTGCCGCGGCCAGGATTTGAACTTGCAACCTTTCGGTTTGAAGTCCGGCACCTTAACCACTAGACTACCGACGCAAAATTATAAAAATGAAGGGCCAAGTCTCCTTACAAGGGGAGATAATAAAGAAAAGACAAAAATAGTGTTGGGTCACTAAAAAATCTTCTTCTAAAGAACTACTGGGCCAGGAAAGCTGAAACTTATGTGGAAGCATCCTTGGGTAGTGTAAATATTGAATTGTTTAAATCATGACCCCAGGGGGTATGGCGGGGCCACAATAGGGAATCCAAGTTTTACATAGAAATACATAGAACAAATCTTTTAAAAATCTTCTTCTCAAGAACCAGTGGGTCAGGAAAGCTGAAACTTATGTGGAAGCATCCTTGGGTAGTGTAGATATTAAATTGCTAAAATTATGAACCCTGTGGTAAAGCGGGGCCACAATAGGGAATCAAAGTTTTACATAGAAATATATAGAACAAATCTTTTAAAATCTTCTTCTCAAGAACCACTGGGCCAGGAAAGCTGAAACTTGTATGGAAGCACCCTTGGATAGTTTAGATATTAAATTGTTAAAATCAAGACCCCCGGGGGTAGGGCGGGGCCTCAATACGGAATCCAAATATTACATAGAAATATAGTAAGAACAAATCTTTAAAAATCTTCTCCTCAAGAACCAATGGGCCAGGAAAGCTGAAACTTATGTGGGAGCATCATCGTGTAGTGTAGATATATTAAATTGTTAAAATCATGACCCCCGGGGGTAGGGCGGGGCCACAATAGGGAATCCAAATTTTACATTCATAAAGCATCCAAAAACTGGTTTTTTGGCCCCTTGTGACCCCTAATTACGTAACGTATTATCCACATTTTATCATATATTGTTGCAAATGGTTAAGATGAATACTTTTACTTCTGTAATGTATAAAAAAAATATTGATCATTAAAGAGTAATAGATAAAAAACTTTTGGCCCCTCTGAACCACTAATTTGAAAAGTCAGCCCCTTTTCTTAATATCAAATGAAAGGTCTTGTGATTTCAAAGACTTTTGTTCAACATCTATTCAGAGATTTTTTTGTTATGGAGATAAGCTGAATGGAAATATTTAGGAACCACCCCTACAAGTCCTTAATGCAGCCGTTTTACAAAAAATCAAAGTATGCATATTGTTTAGAATATTATTCTGATCATCTTTTGTTCAATATTGCTTATCAAAATAGTCCTCCTTTTTAAGATATGAAGCATCAAAGATTTAGTATTCTGTCCCTCTGTGACCCCTTATTACGCAAGATATGCTTCAAAAATTATAATATATTGTTGCAAATGGTCTAAAATTAAAAAAAATATCAAAAAATTGAGCAGAAAAGAAAGATAAAATTTTTTGGACACGCGGGAGATCGAACCTGGGTCGCCCGCGTGACAATCCAACGCGCTAATCATTGAGGCATTGGGATCGCCGCTTCGAGTTTTCAAATACAAATATCTCGAGATTGGCTTTTCGATTTTCAAACAAATTACATATTTCATTTCTGCAAGAAAGTTTTTATTCAATTCTAAAACAAAAATATTAAAAAAAAACTAAAGTTGAAAAATTGCATTTCTTAAGTTCGCTTCCGGTAGCGACCGGAAGTATTGATGACACACGGAAAGGTGATTCTGCAAAGCTATAAGTCATGAACTATCATCCCCAATAAGTCTCTAATTCATATATTAAGTAGTTTTTGCTACTAAGCTCAGACAAAATTGCATTTAAAAATCAGGCAATTGTCGATATCTCACGACCGGAAGTTTCGTCATCGACGAAAAAAATTTCCAATAAGGATCAGATCAATACCTACACAGCCACTTGTGCCTAACTTTAATTTAACATGAAAATAACGTTAATTTAACATTAAATGTTTAACGTTGAATTAATGTCAATTGAGCCTATACATGAATTTACTTTAAAAAATTAACGTTAAATTAACGTTATTTTCATGTTTAATTAACGTTAAGCGTTAAATTAACGTTAATTAGTTCACAATAATTTAAAGTTAAAATGCATAAAAATTGTGTGCATATTTTTGGAATTTTCCTCCCTATTCTTCCAGAAAAGTACATGTTCTTGCATCATAGCAGAAGCTTAACTGATACTACATGTAATCATAATTATTTGTCTAAAGGTACACCAGAAGCTCATCAATTTTGCACTTTTCCTTGTAGCACTGCAGAAAGCTAGGCTTGCATGTTGACTTCATCCCTGGTGTCACTTTCTTTTCAATTTGAATATATCCAAAAGGATAAAGGGACCCATCAGCTCTTTCAACAAAATCTCTAAAATTCTGAGCATTGCCTCCGATTTCAAATTTTCTGAAGAAAAGAGAAAAACACCAATTCATCCAATAATACTTTTAATCAGGCATATTCATAACAATGCTACAAATCTTCTTTCTTTTTCCAATCTGAAAAAGAAGAGAGGCTAATACATTAAATAATTATATGAAAATAAAATAATTCAGCAATACATTAACAACTCAAATTTGTCTAAAATATAATGAATGAAACAAGAGGTCCATTGGCCACATCCCTCACCTGAGCACATGGGCTAACTAAAAAACAGATCAGTTAAGTATTGAGAAGCTTACTTTATACTTATTGGGGGAGGGGGATTTGAATTTTCTATTACTTTAAAATGTCACTATTACAATACAGCATACATATATTATTTTGCCATACTAGAAAAGAAGATTTTTAAAGATTTTTCCAACACATTACCTGATCTCCCATTGTGACCCCTCGCTAACCCCCAATCTCCGGGGCATTATTTGAATAAATATAAATTTTTACTACTTGCAGATCATGTCAATTCAACAAAACCATTTTTTTCTGTTCTGGAGAAGATTCTTTTTCTTATGTATTCTTATGCAAGTCTGTGATCCCTCATTGTGGCCAAACCCTAACCCCGGGGGTAATGATTTGAACAAATTGAATCTACATTTAGTACCTATGGATGCTTCCACATCACGTCATGAGATTAATCATTCCTGACCTAATGGTTCTGAATAAGATTTTTAAAAGGTTTTTCCTAAGTATTCCTATGTAAAATTTTGGTTGGCCATTGTGGCCCCATCCTACCCCCGGGGGTCATGATTTGATCAAACTTGAATCTACACTACCTGAGGATGATTCCACATAAGTTCGGAGAAGATTTTAAAAAGGTTTTTTCTATGCATTCTTATGTAAAACTTGGGAACAAAGAACTACGTACTCTAACTCTTGATTCCCGCCTATATTTTGCACCCATTAAATTCAATTTTAATGGTAATTTGGCCATTAAATCTTTGTTTAATACAAAGAACAGTTCTATGGTAATTGATTAATCATTTTAATTCCAGCGCTAGATAGTAAATTATCATTAATTTCAGCTCTCGAAAAAAGGGGGGTAGACGATATTTATTAGTGAAATCGAACTTTCAAAAATCACCATATTTTGAAATAGACTTAAATATGATAAAATGTATCTCATATCTTTTCTTATGTTTTACGCAAATAAATAAAACATATTTAAACTAATTAGATACAATTATGTAGTTGAAAATAGCTTTGAAATTGGTGAAAAATCAGCATTTTTTTGTTTTTTGTCTATAAACATATGTCCCCCCCCCCGTGAAACACAAAAAGCTTTGGCATAAATTTGTAAAATGACAGTCTATATTACCTGTAAAAAGGAATTTTTGTTTCACGGGGGGGGGAAAGATGTTTTAAAAATATTTTCCGTTTTCCATTGATTTCTATAGTGAAAAACTCAAGTTTTGCCAAAATTATAGAGTTATCTCTCTTTGGTATCCCAAAAAAGTAACGTTTTATGAAAATGCATATAAATATCTATAAAAAATTTGAAACTCATTCAAATATGTTAACTTTTGAGAATTGACTTAGAGGTAGGCGGGAGAACAATGCTATCGTTCGTGGTTCTT
>PRKT01001359.1:65036-75719 GCA_003671525.1 Saccostrea glomerata | reverse complement strand
TTTTTTTTTGGGGGGGGGGGGTGTCAAGGCAAGAGATGCAGGCCCGTAGGAAGCAATATCAGTTAGGGGCACAGATACTTGTAAATGCTTTCAGTTGGGGTACAATCAACAACCAAACATTCATGACAAGCATAAAAAGGAGGGGGTATCGGCCGTTTTAATTGAGGGAACATGAGCATATAAACTGTAGTAGTAATGTTTTCTATAGTAACAATACCTGTTTTTTGTATACTTTCTATAGCATTCTATATATCTGCAAAGTAATGATAAGTGGTTTTTACGACATTTTGAAGGGAAAACTGTCTGTTAATTCAGGGATAGTCAAACTTAATTCAATTTATGAAGTATGATTTTATACGATGTAGGTCATAAAGCTACTTTAATTCAACTGCAATATATCCAATTTGAACCGGATACATTTTATTAATAGATAAAAATTATGCAAAAATACATATATTTGAAAATGTTCTCAAATCCGGTAAGATGTTTCTTTTCTTATATCCATGTACATTTGTTATAATTTTTCTACACCTCTAACCTTACGTTTATTGCCAGAGAAAAATCTTGAAGTCACATGACATTGAAATAGTGCCATGCTGTTGGTAAACTATGGTAACGATTACATCAGAAAATTGAATTCATGGATTGCATGGTTTATTTTGAGTTAATTTAACGATAAACTCAATTTTTTCGAGTCATGCAGGCACACGAAAATAATGACGTCGCACCAAAGTAATATAACGTCGTAATCAAAATATAATCCTTCTGATGAAAAATTGTTAAACTTTATCGCGTTTTTTTTTTGCAAGAAATTGAGAGAGAACACATATTTTTTTTAATAAATCGCTTCTAAATTTACTTCACATTCATTGTATCGAGAAATATAAAATTCGTCTGCTTCATTTTAATGGTATGATTATAGTTTTGAAATGCGTATACCGGAAGAAAACGGACATTTTACTATATATTTTATTGAAAAAGCGTCACTTGTTCTCATCAACATTGGCGCATTTGAATGACGATTACAATCTAACCACTCAGACGAATCTCAAAAAATTTTCAGAAAGAAAAAATAAAACGAGAGGAGTTAGCTGACAAATTTTTAGCCTATATTTTCAGGCAGAGAGTAAACCCACGATCTACCTTAATTGTGATGAAAAGTGAAAGTTAGATTTTTCTCTTCAAACGTAAATGAAGAAATATTTTGTCTTTCTGAGCTAATTCAGTTTCTGCATGTTTATTGAAGGGTACATGTATCCATCGACTTGTAGTCATTTTGAGGTTTGATGACCTTGTCACCTTGAACATTGATTCGGGATTATATTTTTTCATAATATTTCAGAAAAAGCATTATAATCATACATGTAGTGTTTATTTACCACATGTATATCCTTTAAAATAAAAAGAGCAGGAATATAAAATTTTACACAACCATTGCATGTAACAAGACCTTTTCAAAATTTCGTATTATCTGTCTATGTGATTTTTCATTTTAGCTTTGACATAAGTTTTGAGAATGTTTTATACATTGACTTTTGGGGACACTTGAATATATCATTCATCATTTATTCATGAGAGAGTACAGACAGTAGTAATATTATACAATTGCATCTAATGCCAGAGGAACTTATATTTAAATAAGACATCGTGACATGGACCTTTGACAGCTACTCTCATTAAATCGAACATGATTATCACCTATTAAGAAGGAGAATTACATGGAGAATGTCATAGATCTTTAAAATATTTTTAACTTTTAAACGTCATTCCAATTTTCCTATTACCGGTACATATTATTTGTTGCAATTGCATTTGAATCTATTTCTTGATACCTTTACATGCCTTTGATTATAATGTTAAAAATGCTAGAAATTCTTTTCCCCCCTCTTTTACTCGTTAAAAATTACAACATATATGGCTGCTTGTGATTAATGTTGATATCTTCTTTAAATGGTATGCTATCGTTTTAGAATTTGATTTTTTCATTTACTAGTAAGGAATATACAAGTACTTATCGATGTGATCAATGTAAATTTGACATTTTCTGTTTTAATAGCCATTCTCTGTAACCACTTAAACTTCGTTGCCACGCATGGTCACCGATTTTGATGAAACTTCACCCTTGCTTAGTACTTGACACCAGAAACAAATATCAAACAAAATTTCCTTGCCATGTGTCTCGGTTGCTATGGCAACAGCCGGAAAAGTTTGAAAAATCGATATTTTCAGCCACTTTAAATCTTGACTGTGGCTTAATAAAAACTTTTAAAAAGCAAACAAACCATTCTGACAAAAACATGACACCTTGATGTCACTTAATGTAAAGAAACTGTTTAGAATATATCTCTAAGTAAGTGGTAACCAAGGGTGCATTTGGAATACATTTAAAATGCTGAATTATGCTAAAAAACACCCGTATTCACTAATGGTAGGTGTTACATGCTCAAACTCAATCAACGACTAAAGAAAAACGATGTAAATGTTTGACCTTAGGGTAGGATTCTTCTCTGGTTTCTGACTAGATGGAATATTCAAAGTACATTTGTTGATATGTCATATATAATTAGATATAAAAGATTTAAAAGACAATATTTTTCTTTCCTCATCACAATTTTACAACTTTGAATAGAAATGGTAAAGTGCGTTTGAAAACTAGCAGGGACTATATTTTTGGCGGAATGGTAGCGTATTAAAATATCTTTTTTTTTTGCATCTCAAAATTATTATAGAACAACGAATTAAGTTATAATTTTACGCAATCAAAGACTAGACATAATTTTCAAATGTAAGTTAATTTAATTATAAGGGAGTGAAGTTTCAAAATATATTAAATAATTAAGATTTTTCACACTTACTAGAACTATGATGGCTAATAAATCTAAGTACAAATTTGAGCCAAAAATCCGTAAAAAGTGTTATTTCTCTTTAAGTAAATGATCAAAACTTTTAGTTTTTGTATCATTTTGTATCTTTATGTGACAACTTTACTTTATGTGAAAATTGGAAAAAGTTAAATATAGAAAGCATATAAAAATAAAAATAAATCCTAAAAAATTAAGAAAAGTAGTGGAAATTTGGATTAGCAAATATCAATTTTATTTAAATTATCCATGTCAATTTGGTAATATCATCTTTTAGGCCCTATATGGTAGTATATTTTTATGTAAAAAGAAAACCATTCAATCTTTTAAATTACAAGTAGGGATCGCAGGCTTGGAGACATTAATTTTTTTATTCTTTATGTCGAGGGAAAAAGGTAATGACCTTGACCTGACCTTGTCTTTAATAATAAACGGTCAAATTTAATATAACTGATACCATCACTTTGTGATATTGTCCTCTTGATTCTGTGCAAATTTCATTAATTTTTAAATATATTAAACGTGAGAAGAATCCTACCTCATGTATATAAGTAAAAGCAATATTATTCTATAAATAACTTTTATGGTTGCCATGGTAACAAAGTGTAACCATGCAAAACCATTAACTAAGATTGGGTTAATGCTACTGTCTTGAGGAAAAAACATGAAAATTCAAGACTGGCAAATATGCATCCTTAGAATCTTGCAACACAAAAACCATAAGAAAAATTGGATATAATTGCTACTTTGCAGTGTAACCATGGAAACAAAGTCAGTTATGTATTTAATTTCACTGAATTTGTTCCCATTAGGGATTGAATACCTTAAGAGTGAACTATTTTTCGCTACATTAAGAATTAGATTGTCATTTAATCAAGAAACAAGTTAAAGGACTCGAATAGTACTCATCTGTTAGAACTGAAGTTGAATATCATACATTGATAAATTTTGATGAAAAAAAACAGCACTGTTGCTATGGTTACCAAGAAGGGAAAATGTTCGATTTTGTGAACTTTTTATCAATATTAAACCCTGTGTGCCAACTTTCTGCATCCATTTAGAGATTGGATGATAGTCAAAATTGAAAGTCAAGTTAGATGTTAATAAATATCAATTATAAAAGTTTTGGGAATCGACATTTAAGGGTACGTATCCAAGGAAAGAAAATATTTTTCAGGTTTTTAAGCATATATTTTCTGTTTATTTCTATAGCAACGCTCTATTTAAAGAATCTAATCTAAATTTTTCCAAATGGGAAAACTTGGAGCACACCAACATCTTATAAAATTGATCATTAGTTATGAGGAAATTGTTTTTGTCAAAAATAGGATCAGATTTAAACATACAGAGTGTTACTCGGAAGGCTCTCTGTGGTATAAAAACCTTGGCAACCATTTCCAACCAAAATGAAAAATCATATTTTGTTCTTGGTATATGTTTCAAGGATCTTTTTTCTATTTTTTTTTTTATCACATTTCATCCTATAATTGCTTTTTATATTTACGTGTATGACTTTATAAAATTCAATGAATATTTTTTTTTTACTTTTGAATACTTTGTTACCATAGTAACGTATGTAATAGTTGATTTACCAGACATGTTTTTCATGCATTTGAGACATCTGACCTTCAACGTTTGGAAACAGTCATTGCCAATTGTTTGCTTTGCCGTAAATGTTAACTCTGGGGCTATTAACATGTTAAAATGCCATTTTTTGAACTTTAAGGCATTTTGCCATGGTAACTATGAAACATAGCAACCAATTTTTGCCTGATTTCAGTTTAGGGTATCAATGACTTTTATCATTGAAAGTTTGGAGAAATTCTGAGACTATGCGTGCCACAGCTCCTATATAAAATTTCAAATCATTACAGAGAATGGCTCTTAATATTTAACAATTTTCCCGAAGAAAAGGAAGAAAATACACTTTAGAGGCTTCAATTGTTTTTTTTTTTTTTTTACGAAACTCACTACTTCACAAACTAAAAATTATCCTTCCTAGATCACGCAAAAAGGAAGTTCCCATGGAAAATTCCAGTTTCCATTATGATCGTTTTGAGGTCAAAGGTTAAGTCATGAGATTTGTAGTGGAGAGATTTAAAAAAACAAACACTTAATATATATAATTGTTTAATTTTATTTGTATTGAATCTGATTAAATATAATTAAAAATCCATTATCATCAGAATTTCTTTTAATAATGCGGCACATCCGATTCCGTGTGTTTAAAAACTACACTGTATATATCACGTTTCACAAGCTGTAGATGACCACATTAAAATCGGGCGGATCGATTCCTTATCTAAATTAGATCTTAAAAGAAAACAATCGTGTTTTGTGATATCTGCACACCTTATAAATTAAAGTATTTTTTTTTTGTTTTGTACAATGTATGCTGGGATATCATGGAATTAATTTACAGGTCATACAACTTAATTCTTTAAATGAAAAAGCGATTTACAGTTGTTTTTCTTGTCAGTCATTAAAAAAAATGATACATACTTAATAAAACGGGACAGGGTCCATTCAATCTTTGATTGACATTTGTTAGAAATCACTCAGAGCCACGGCTAAGCAGTAACACGTGTGTGGGGAAAGGGACAGTTTTTGTTACTTACAAATTCTTCAACATTGTTTTTTATCGTTTTAATTTATTTTTACAAAGTTAGAAAGTTTATGAATAAGCCATTCAAATCAATTTCACGTAAATGTAGGTATACCAATTTGGGGCGTGGTAAAGTAAATATAGAAAAGTAAATATTATAACAAAATCACTCAAAAGGAAATATTTTAGCACATCTAAGGAAGTGGAACTTATATTTTTACAATGAAAGAAAAACATTAAAATTATACATAACATTTGTATTTGCAGGTGTAATTTACATTGTTCAGTATCGTGTGCAGTAATGCAGAAAATATGTTCAGTAAGCACTTGTACTTTTATTTCATTGTTTTCATCTTATTTAATTTTATTTTTCATGCATCTTTTTCTGTCAATTCTTCCATTGTCTTATATATATATAACTAGTTGTTCCATCATTCAAAAGTAAAATGTCAATGTTTACAGATAATCCTATACCTTATTTTCAACATTATTTGTGGAACAACAATTTCTCTGGAATATTTGTAGAGTTAATCAATAAAATCAAATAATCATTGAAGTATGGAGTCTCTATTTAGATTTATGGTTACCATTTAAAAAGCCTACACCGACTTTCAATAAACTAAGCCACCCTGCCCTTTTTTTCAAATAGGTTGGCTTTATAAATGCGTTTAACCATTTAAAAAACGATAGTATATAAAAAAGAAATACTATTTTAAAATTGTCTGCGACATTGTTTTTTTTAGATATGTAATGGATACATTACACATTCAGTGTCAAAATATGAACATAATGAAAAAGAAACAACTTCTTCGAATCACATCTATTCGATTTATCCCAATATAATACAAGAAAGATAATTTTCTTCTTTTATATTTTCCTATATATCGTTATATTTGCAACAGTGTTGTTTTTGAGGAGGTATGCCACATCCAATTTTATTTCATGAATCTCTTAAGAGTCTTTTGATACATGAATTAATTATAAGCATTTAAACAATGAAAATATTTTTTTTACAAATGTACTCTGATTTTAATGAATTTACGGAAACTGAATCGATTTACTTTATCAGATTTGTTTTAGACAATACTGCAACCCATTTTAACAAAAAGTAGATGTTAGATCCGCTCGTATACTCGCTTCATTTACATCTTACATCATCCCGTAGAGGGTCGAATCAAATGTCAAATTTTATCTACCAGTCAAATCGTCGTTTGCAAAATCATCGTATCATGTGTTAAAGGGAATAAGTTTAGAGTTAGAGATGTTCCGCATTTTGCCTCTGATTTGACTCTCTACAACATGTTAGATGTTAGTAAAGCGAGTATGGAAGAGATTCTAACATCCTATTTTAATTAGATTAACTACAACCAAGTGGTTAAGCACATGTGTATTTAAAGGTTCTTTGATTTGAATAAACTCAATAAAGAACTAGAAAGAGAGAAAATAAATGTACCCCCTCGCGTTCTAGAACCGGTCACAGAAAAGCATATTGAGTCAAATTAAACATGCATATTTCCAGTAGATATCACATACAAAAGAAAATTTGACTGACTGCATAAAATTGTGGACCATTAAATAACATTTTGACACAATACAAAAGTAGATATAATTGACGACAAAAAGAACTGTTAAGACCAGTGCACATAGAAGTACATATACAGTATTAAGCCAGTGGTATACAAAAGTAACACGCATACAACAACGGGAAGTGGATTATGAATGATGGCTCATGTATGTAAATTTGAAATTGACTAAACACAAAACGGATATTAAGAAGACTTTGTACAAAAGTGAATATAATATATCATCAATTTCACACAAAAATAAGTAACAAATCAGCAACACAGAAAAACATAACTGAATAACTAATAAATAGCAAAAATGTATATGTATCAAATCTTCTACACACGTTCACACTAAAGTATTCTGTATCGAAGCTGCAAAAACTATGTGCCTTTTACTTTTCCTGATGATTTAATATGTTTAGTAGCGTCTTCCTGTTTTTCAGAGCGAGCTGAAGAGTGTGTTCAACTCTCACTAAAACAATGTTCATATTTTAAAAAGAAAATTGACCCTGTATCAACATTATGATTGGACATTTACCATTTATGTTATCAGCATTTTGATTTGTAGTGATTTTTGTAAAAATAAATTAAGCATATGATTCATTGCAATTATGTTTTCCTATATTTAATGTAGAAAGGCAAGAGTTATTAGGAAATTATTAAGACATAAATTTTACTGTTTAAAAGAAAGAGATAATTTCAAAAACCAGTTATTTTAAATTAATAAGAATAAATTAAACAGATGTGCAATATTGATAATTAATAGTCGAAAAGCTATTGAATAAAGAATAAACTTGTTCATGCCCGTTGACCTGGGAGAGCTATGTCATTTTAATGTCATATTTGTTTACTTGCTTACTTAACATCATGCAGTACCAATTCATGCAGCACAATTGAGCATTATTTACTTTGAAGTTATTTACAATGTATGGCTTTCCATAATTTCCTTAATTTTGATTCATTGACATCTAAGGAAAAAATTACAATAAAAAATCCAACCCTTTGACAAGATTTGTCCATTGTTGTTTTTTGTGGGTTTTTTTTTTGCATATACAGACTAGCAAAAATAAATACAATATTGTGGGGGTACCTTTTGAGTTGGATACAACTTAAAAGTCGAGGGGCCAAAAAAATTATACCATGGAAAACCTTTATCCTGAAAAAATACCTTAAATGTTAAAGCTCTTACACTAAATGCAAAAGATCTGGCCAAGGTTTAAGTTTGCCTAGATTTATTTATATCAAACTCATAGGTCAAGAGCTCAAATTGTTGATATCCAAAGAAAGTCCTTGTCACAAGAAATACACCTGTTACATATGAATGCCCTTTTGTTGATGCTACAAGTGTTATATCCAAAGTTTTTTTTTAAAGTTGGTTTGAATCAAAGTTTAAAATATAAATTCCAAGCAAAGAACAAGATAGGGTTTCAATATATCATCTGCCCCCCTGAACTAGAACAAATAAAGAGTTTAGTCAGGAGTTGATGTTTTATAAAAAGGAAAGAACTGAATTGTATTTCTATGAAAAGATAATAATCAAAATATTTTTGGTCATTTTAATTAATCCTGGGTACTGATTTAAATGATTGTCTCTACTTTTCTTCCAAAAAACGTTTCTTGCGTCACAAAATATGTAAGATTTAACTATGAGCGGAGGCAAGACCCACGATCATTTGTTGTGTACCTAATCTCTTTAGTATTTTAAATAAACTGTCAAAAATTCGTAGTGGGTCTCTCCTCCGCTCATATTTATTTTTAGAAAATTTTTAAGTCGTCGCGAACTCGGCCAGTGACGGAAGAGAAAATCCCGGTTTTCTCCGGAATGTTTTATTGAGAGTTTGAATTCATGATTATTGCTTACACTGTCATTTACAACATAAATCACCTGAGGTATAGTTTTTGTTGCACTTATATGAATCAATCTTCAATTCGAATATATGCTCTTAAAGGTGAAAATATGTAAGATACGATTTTACTTTTACACTGCGTCGGTAACTTCCGGTAATGTTATACTTTGACTGTCGACTGGAAAACAGACGATCACAATGAGCCGCTGCACAAATAATCGCCTCCTTTCGGTAAGTTATTCATAACAGTTGATAGAATATTGACAAAACACAAGTTAGTTATGCCAAAATGAATAATAAATATGAAATTTCCTTTACTTTGAAACATTTCATAGGGGTAACATATCAGCATGATCACCAGCACATTCGTGTGTTCATTGTGAACAAGGAAATATGTGTTGTGAAAAAAAAGGTAATAAACCAATATCGACGACACAGTAGTGCATTTTTAAATGCATAGTCATTGATTTTGAAGGAGAATGGGTGAATGCAATATTTTTATAATTAAAATACACCAGAGTTGAGTTATTCAGGTCCAGTACAAACACCATGAACACGAGATTTAATAGCTACGTAGCTTGATATACGTACATTGCTTTATTTACCTACCAGACGTAGCTTTATTTAGCTACCAAAACACATTTTCATAAAAAAGCGTAATTATAAGGATTTGCAGAAAATATCATTTGAAGCAGTGATCATTTTCAACTTTGAACTTATCAGAAAACAATTCATGAAAAAAACCCTCTTGAAGAAATGTCTTTTTTTGTGCAATTTCAATCAAAGTTCTGGAAGTTTTGAGGCTATATACAACAGTTACTCCTTGAATGAATTAATAAAGAAGTCCAGTTCTTGTTAACATGTAACATGATAATGCATTGGTAATTATTCAGTACAATGTGAATTAAATCATACTAATCAATGCCTCACTGCACACAGGATAGCAGGGAACAGACTTTACCCAAACAATGGAATTACATATTTTGCTTAAGCATGTTCAAATGCATCAATATTTAAATTATCTCTGCTTTGGGTTGTATGTTAAAACCCCTATTGCGCTTTTTTGTCTTTTTTAATAAAAAGAAAAAGTGTGAAAAGTTGCAATGTATAAGCTAAATAATGAAAGCTACCTAGGTAATTCTATCTATGCAGCTAAATCTAGAATCTGCACTGGACCTTTTATTAAATAGTTGGCCCTTAAGAAAGCTGCATTTTTTTCTGTGTAAAACATATGCATTTATCATGCTTATAATTTACAAATCTACATGAAAAAAGTACATGTATTTCTTTGTGTATATTGTTCAATCCCTTATTCATAAGGCCAAGCTTAAAAAAATTCTTTGTTTGCAGTTGCCAACCTATAATTTTTAGACTGGGTCGGTAGGTAGGCAATTTTTTTGGGGGGGACAAAAAATCAGATTTTTGTTAGATAACAATTAAAAACAGGTTTTCATACACCTACTAGACATGAATAAGCTCACCTCTTTTTATAAACTACTGAATGAAAAAAAAAACGTGTCAAATTTGAAAACAAAACTGTTTCAATATTCTCTTTTTTGTTTCAATATTCTGAAAAAATTGAAGGAAAAAAAAATCAAATTACCAAACAACAAAGACCTTAACACTTCATATTCAATTACATCAGTGCATTTTTTTAAATGTATATTTTAGCTATTTAATTATTTTTTTTTGTCATTAAAAATATTTAGGCTGTCTAATGCTTTGCTTTTAACAGACACAACATACTAAAGATCAATACCCCTTATAAAAATTCATTACTGGTCTCAGTGGTCTGAGGACCCCCC
>PRKT01001359.1:52429-63525 GCA_003671525.1 Saccostrea glomerata | reverse complement strand
AGTGTTCTTTGGTATCTTGGATACCATCGCTTCCAAGGAACCGATTGTCATAGAGTGAAGTTCCATAGCTCTATTACTGATGCCAGCATCCTTCCAGAAACAGACAGTGAAATGGAGAGTGGGAGTGATGATAATCCAGAGGAGTAAATGTCAGATGTGTTAAATTGTAATTTCTATTGATGACATTTGCAATTCAGTTTTGAAGGTTATTTTGATATGCTGTTTGTAGATCTTCCTGTTGATATTCATTGTTTCAACATTCAAATATAGTTACAATTTATGACACAGTGTTAATACAAACAAATGTAAAGACAGTCTAATTTTGAGTGTAATATTTATAAATGCAGAAAATAATTTTGCTTTGAAGATATTATTTAGAACTAAAGATGCAGTACTTAACAAGTATCATTATCTGTGGAATTTGAGGAAAGGTACATGCATTATTAATTAACATTGTAGTTGTAAATATATGTTGCATTAATAATAGCAGTACATATTCATAATGTGTACATGTTTGAGGAGCACATTTCTCTCCTTGTTTTTGATTGTAGACATTGAAGAATCTATTTTAACTTTTAAACAATGTGATTGTATGAATTCCCCATTTGACTGTTGGATGTTTACATGAGCATGTCTTTGTTACACATCAACATGTCACATGTACATACATGTATGTAACTTTGTTATTAACAATGTCAATCAGGTGTGATTAAACTATATGTTATTATTTATTAATGACATATATATTCAAGAATATTTGTTAAAAACTGGTAGTTAAATGACTGCAAATTGAAATGATATGTCATAATAATATTTTCCATATACAGAGTATGATTGAAAGAAAAGTTTTCTATTGTTTCACATGTTCAGAAAATAGATTGATGTGTTCTAATTTTCAATCTAGCTCGTATTGATAAATAAAAAATGTCAAATTAAATTCATGTTGTAATTAAAAACTGAGAAAGGAGATATTGTATACATGGTTGCTATGGGATAAAAACAATGAAATATATAGTTGCTATGGAATAAAATGGGTTGCTATGGAATATAGTGGCAAAAAAGAATTACACTGTATTATTTAAAAAGTTATTGCTAAATAATTGATAATGTAATGCTAGTTTCTTATCCACTTACATTAAAATTCTATGCTGAATGAAATTGAATTAGAAAAATCATATTCAATGCTTGGTTGCTAAGGGGTTTGTTGCTATGGGAACATTGAATAAATTATAGTACATTCCTTAAAAACAATTTTCTGGGTTTTTTTTACCAAGATTGATTTATGCAGATTATAACTGATCATCAATTAATATAATTCAAATGAATATTTCAGTGATTTTTAAAATATGCTGTTGCCATGTTTGCTGCGTTGCTAGGCAACTTAGTTGCAAGGTAACCAAGGAAAACTTTTTATTATCTTGAGTGTCACAGTAAATACTCTGGTACTGATATGAACAACTTTGCAGAGGGGGCTGAATATAAACAATACCCTATCTTGTTCTTTACAAGAGGAAGAGGGAGAGTTGCCCTAAAACATGGCGGCCATGGGGAATAACTCTTGCTGAAATTAGCTCAATGGAGAACCATCTATACTAAATTAGGGCATGGCAAAGTTGATATACCAATCAGAAAAACACAAAATTAAATAGTATATAAAAGTATTCGAAGGGAAATGTAAATAAAGCTCACCTTAGTATAATATTAAACAACTTGTTTACATAAGTTCTTAATGTGAAGTTGCAATGTTTCCTTGATGGCGAGGAAGTGGAACTTATATTTTTACAATGAAACTAAAACGATAAAATTATACATAACTTTTGTTTGTGCACCTGTATATAGCAATGTTCATTATAGAATGCAGTAAAGCAGGAAATACATGTATGTTCAGTAAGCTAGGTATACCTTCATTTCAAAGTTTTCATCTCATTTTATTTATCATGTACAGCTTTAGTAAAAGCCTACACTGATTATCATTAAAATATCCTAAAACCCCCTTTCCCAAAAGGTTGACTTCATTAACATATATTTCTTTTAAAGAGCGATAGTATCTAAAAAAAAGAAATGCTATTGCATAGCTATCTGGGTTTGTTTTTAAAGACATGGTCAAATATACTGCTTAGAGTTTAGCAAACAATGTCAAATTTTTACATGACATGTAAATTTGTTTAAATTATATGAAATATTTCAAATTAATAAACACTAATTACATGTATTCATTCAGTTTAAATTTGCATTCCTTTAAATTTTTATTTGGATAATATCAAATTAAATCTTTTTTAAAAAATAATGTCATTAATTAAATCATGCATATAATATCGGATGGGCAGCAGTCGTTTTTCGGTTTACAATTCTAATTTTCACACAAACTTTGTTTTCAAACGCAGGTGCATTCAGTGTCAAAATATGGACATAATTAAAAAAAAAACTTCTTCGAATTTATCCCAATATACTATGAGAAAGATTATTTTCTCTTTTTTCCCTAAATTTCATACATTAATGTGATAATTATGATAATTTTTTGCAGAGGTATAAAACATCCAATTTTATTTCATGAATCTCTTAAATGTCTTTTTGACACATGATTTCAGCATTTAAAGACCAAAAGCTCTTAGTATTATCATTCATATGGTTTGACTGCACATAAAATATTTTGGTGCTAACTGTTTACTTATATAATCATATATAAAAATCTGAGAATATATGTAAGAAAAAATCACGTACTATGTAGTTTTATTTAAATAAATATGAAATTTTATCAATTTGAAAAGAGCAATTGTGAATGCTAAATATACTCGTGGAATATATTTGTATGGGAAAGAAAAAAATAAATAAGCAATTAATTAAAAACTGGAATAAAATTAAAAATAGAAATTCCGATGAAACATAATAGATCTCGATCTCAATTTATAAGAATAATCTATTTTACAAAATTGCTACGATTCTGATGATTTACAGAAAGAAAATCTATTTACTTTATCGGTTTTAATTTAAATCATATTACAACCCAATTTAATTGAAAATAAATGTAAGATCCGCTCGCATAGATCGCGTCACTTACTTTTAACATCCCGTAGAGGGTCACATCAGATGTCAAATTTTATCAACCAATCAAATCGTCCTCTCTAAAATTATCGTATATGTGTTAAAGCGAATAAGTCTAGAGTTGTTTCGAATTAGGCCTCTGACTTGACCGTGTACGCAATGTTAGTAATGCGAGTATGCGAGCACATCTAACATATTATTTTAATAAGATTGATTATACAGTCAAATAATAAAGTACATATGTATATTTTTTTTAATTAATTTGAATAAACTCAATAAAGAATAGGAAACAAAGAAATCCAACCGGTCACGGCAATTATATACATGTATTAGAAATCAAAAATTAAATATGTACTTGTTATACAATATAAAATAGAGCACTTATCAATAGAAATTGTTATATTTTTATTTTAAAAGAAAGAAATCTTGGTTTCTTTTTCCGATAAGAAAACTGCCATTTCTTCTAGTATTTTTTTTTTGATATTGGTAAACATTTCCAACTCATTTTATTCAAGTCAAACTCAGTTTAATTTTAATCTATACCAACTTAACAGAAGCCTCTTTAAAGTTACTTTTTTAGAATTTATTTTCCAGTTTTTCTTAAGTATAAGTGTTTTTTTTATTTTTTATTTTACAGAATGTTTAGGAAAGATTTGTTAAATATCAGAATACTGTTTTTTAATATAATTTTTTTAACTTTTTTTATTTTAAAATGTAAAAATAAAATGTCTTCTTTTTTCTTTTAAAAGGTTTTATAAAATGTTATTATTCAATCAATAAACAGTAATTTCAAAATACATGTTTTCTTGCAACCAAAAGTAAAAATAAATCATAATTCCCGAAATCCTAGTCAAAGGATGTATTCTACAACTTAGATGAAATTTTTGGTATATAGAATATTTTTTTCCTCAGTTGTGTTTAGTTTTGAGTTTGTTTTAGAGTGATTGCATTAGAGTATTTTTAAAACAAACAGCATAAAATATAGATACTTAAACAAGACTGTTTTAGATATAAGTTTGGAAATGCGGTACAATTGAAACAAATGGATTTCAGACACGAGATTGAGTAAAATTTCAATGGACAGAATACCAACTCTCAAATTCACACTGAATATTTAATCTTTTCTAAGATTTTAGGAGGAGTCCCTTTTTAACTGGAATAGGGGTCTGATTTTTTTTAAATATATGACTGTACAGTGCTCTGGCAGCAGGAACATACAGAGAGAGAGAGGGGGGGGGGACTAAAATTTCTTACCTGTTACGGAGATAATTGTATCCTTTTCATCTTTTTTCAAATGATTTCCATTAGATATCACGTGATTGCACATAAAAAGAATTTTGATTGACAGCATTAAATTGTAAAACACTGTATAAAATTTCCACACCATACAAAAGTAGATATAATTGAAGACAACACAACTGCTAAATCCACAAAAAAAGTACAAACAGTATTAAGATGACGGTATACAGAGGTATCACGTTGATGACACGAGAAAAGGATGTCGAACAAGAATGTTAGGTCTTGAATGTAAACTTGAATTTGAACACACACAAGTAAGAATATTAAGTAGACTTCAGACGAAAGTAAATATCATATAACAAATCCATTTTACACAAAAGTAAATAACTAATCAGCAGCACAGAAAATCATAACTGAATAAAAATTCAATTGCACAAAATGTATATACATATATATCAGATCTTCTACTGTACACAGGTGTAATATGGAGTTGAGTTTGAACATTTTAAATGTCGAGCGGCTGTAATAAATATGTTCCTTATCTTTTTCTGACGACAGACTCAATAAGTAGTGTTATCCTGTAACCACTTCAAGATACTGATGTGTTTTTTTCGCAATTTTATTTCTGAATGCAATAATGCATTCATTATAACCCTGACTATAAATATATGGAGGAATGTAAAGTTCAAAATATAAACCAAAACAATATTAAATATATATGGTTGTAGGGTTGGGACAAGAGATTTTTTTTTACTTTAACATTTCACTTAGTTGAAGAATAATATAAAATTTTTACCCAAACTCCTTCCATAGGGAACAAAATAAAAACTGAGTCGATATACTTATTAAAGTTTTATGTCCCACATTTTATTTTGTAACGAGTGTTTGAATAAATTAATCTACACGATGGGAATTTACTGCTGACCTACCTGTACCAGGACTATTAGAACAGGGTGTTTCAAAATAACATGTAGCAGTCTGTTGTTGACATGACTTGATATACAATAAATCTGGAGATTTTGCTGTAGATAAAGCTTTAGCAAATTTGCTACAGTTTGTTGCATTCGCAAACATATTTTTCTTTAAATAACTCAACAATTAGAAAGTATAAACAAAGTAGTGGTCATTCGCAAAATGACGAATCGTAAAATTAATCAATAGCTTTTTGATACATATTCGCAAAATAAAATCTACGTAAAAATTTCCAGATTTACGGTACTTATGAGTACAATTAGTAGCATAAATGACTTAAGATACACTTTATCATTTGTTGCTTTTAAACAGGTAGGAACAAATATCAAGTTGAAAAATAACTACATTATTATAAATATATTGCTCAATTCAATGTAGAAATCTGCTTCTACAAAAATGAAACTGTCTTCATGTTAATTAAAAGTAGGGATTTATGATGTTCATATCTTACTTTTTCAAAAAAAGAGGATTAATTTTGGTTTATATTAATAATACAATGTATATGTAAAATGTACTATTTTTATCAATGATTTAAAATATTTCTGATAAAATGATAATTCGTATCCTGGAATTTATTTCAAAATAAATCTATTAAAATCCGTTTTAAAAACCTTGATCTAGTCCACAAACGTCTTCATCGTAGTTCAGTGGTTATAACGTCCACTGAAATAATTGCGGAATAAGGAGTTGATCCTGATATTAAACAACATACAATCAATCAAACAAAACTTCCACAAACAAAGTACAAGTGGGGCTGGCCGGTCAGTAGACGAGCAGGAGTTATCCTTCCTGTGGTACAGTTAACCAATGGAACACTGCTCCCTATAATGAAATGGAATCCCTAAATATCATACTAAGGTTGTGTCGAATTTAAGAATACAGTACTTCTAAGCAAATCCTTGTATCATTTTCCAATAGTTTTTTTCATGTAAATGATCACTCTAACTGTTAAGTAATTGTGGTGATGATATTAAATTTTCCTCACTTTGAGATACAATGTTATTTGAAAACATGAATCCACTGTAGGATGATAACATGTCAAACATTCATCAAGAAGAAACAATGAAAGAAGCAAGGAAAACATGGATGAATGACAGGGAACAAACAGACATGACATAACAAAGTTTTCTGTGTAATCTAATCATTATTATATTTAAACACTAGAATTATACATATCAATATTTGATATTTTGATACCATTCAGTTTGAAATATATAAACCTTAAATATGGTTTTCAATTTAGGTTCCATATGCAATAATTACAGAATACATCATTGATATTTGATTGTAAATAGGAAATACCGTGTAAGCAGTATTTTAGGGAGGTTTCACATTTTGGCATATGATGATACACAGAGTATGTTGAGTTCGATATGAATGAATATTACTTATCTTTCATTCTTTAACCCCTTCACTTCCGTATCGGTCAAATTGACCGGTGGCGCGTTAAAACACGACTTCGTGAAAATAAGATCCCAGTATCTATTTCATGGTAACATGAAGGTATATAAACTATATATCATCTTTTTGGAAATTTTCTGTACTTTTCAAATATCTAAAAAGATTATGTCTTGATTGCCGGTATTTAATCGATTTTACGTTGTAAAGACAAACGTGACTTTTTGAAAATGGCGTAATTTTCCAAAGCAATTGACGATTTTCCAGACGTTTGACATTTTTTTTCCTGATTAACTTTATAAAGAAAGTATGGTATATTTCTCTGCTTTTAAAATATGTAAAAATTATTGTTATTTCTCTAAAAACAAGAATTTTCTTGCACTTATGTGTTTTTTCTCGATTTTATTCGTAATGTTTAAACAAAGCTCAGTTTTACGTTTATTTCTGTTTTGAAATAGGGAAAACAAAATACAGCTGGTAAAAGTAGAGAAAATTTCCTTTCCAACAAGCCCTTACAGGCCTTCTTACGCTCCGTATTTTCTTAATTACGATTTTTTGAATTTGTGACATTCGCATAGTTTTTATGGAAAAATCGGTCAATATTTACATGTAACGTTAAGGTCGATATTGTTGCGTCTTACTCGAAACAACAAATTTTTTATAAGACTTTTTTGACCATTTAGATATATTTTTTTACTGAAATAAATGTATAAATTTACAACAAAATAGATTTCAAACCAGAAGTCTCTGTCGAGACTGAAGCTCTACTGGTTTGTACTTATAGCAAAGGAAGAGAAAAGTTCTTAAGCAGTTGGGAATTTAAACTTAACCACAGCAATAAAAGGAATAATGATCCTTGATTAAGTCTCTTTATGTTCTTAGTGTAGTGTACTTGCGTGCCACATTATATTATAATCAGACTTAAACTGTATTTGGAGTAGCATTTTGAGAGTTTTTAACAGAAATTTCTATTTTTAGTAACAACGGCAACACCGTTCATCGAAATCAAAAACCGATACACAGAAATATGTATCTTAGTATAGTCTACTTGTGTGCCAAGTTATACTGAAATCAGACCAAAACTGTAGGAGGAGTAGCATTTTGAAAGAATTTCACAGAAATTTCTATTTTTTGTAACAACGGCAACACCGTTCATCGAAATCAAAAACCGATACACAGAATTATGTATCTTAATGAGGTCTACTTGTATGCCAAGTTATATTGAAATCAGACCAAAACTGTAGTAGGAGTAGCATTTTGAAAAATTGTTTACAGACAGACAGACAGACTGACAGACAGACGGACGGACGACGGATGCATTACTATCGCATAAGCTCTTCTGGTCTCTGACCAGTAGAGCTAAAAACAAATATATACTATCGTTCTGCCTTTTGTGTGAAGTGAAATGTTGTATTCATCTGTACATGTAATGATGTATATTTCATGTAGTGATATCATAGACCTAAAACGAAGTCTTTGGTGATATACAATGTTGATAAAAATTGTAGATTCCCTAAACGTCGATCTTTACTACAAAAAAATCAGATAGTTAAATATTGTTGTATCTTGTAATACTGTATTCTTAATTAGCAATTTAATTAAATCTATATTGGCGCGAAATTTAACAATACAAAAACTCGCATTTATAAATAAATACGACTCATCACTGTATGACTTGATACGAATTGAAACAACCACGTGTTTTCGCAGTAAACAATGTGATGGCGATCCCGGATCCGAAATCTGAACCGTGAACGTCAATTTTCATGATTATTTCACGACGAAGATAATCACATCAATGAATCAAATAATATGGACATGCCTTTGGTATTAGCAGATGAGAATACGTGTATATTGACCGCATAGTTTAAGTTTTAAACGCAATTAGTTCACGTTCAAAAGTGAATATGGGTCCTGTTAATCATAATACGTAGACATGTACTAGATCTTCATATTTCAGTGTGCGTATTTCGCATTGTTCAGCCAATTTTGTGTTGCTTTTGAACATTGATGCTTTTGACAATTACTCGAAAGTTCAAAGTAAAATCAAAGTTGCCATAAAAATGGATAGTTGTTTTCAGTATGTGTGTACCAGTGTGTACATGTACCACTTTCACATTAAATTTTTAGGATGCTGGCACCATATGCAACAATACTTTCATCTGTGATACCCACTTGCTATGCCTACCATGAACTACGAAGGCCAATTAATATGTAAGGACACCAATGAACAGGTAAATTATTGTTTTGGTATTGAAAATTTCTGTATTTCTAAAATTTCAAAAAATAAAGTCTAATTTCATTTATGTCATTCTCATGATATTGCATTCATACAAGTTTATAAACATTTGATTTATATTTTGAAAAATAAGTGTTTGAAACAAATAATACTTATGATGCTTGATTGTTCGTACAGACACATTATTTAAACATGTAATATCTATTTGAATGAATGCCGAGATATGGAACAAGCTGTTTTTATAGACTGCTGTTGTATTTCCAATCTGCATAAAGAATGTGGTTAGAATTTCCATTTTCTCATTTTTTTTCAGACAATTTCCAATTATCGTACATCAAATACATGGGTGGTCAAACTCACTGGATGGTTTATCAACACTCCCATGCTCATGAACAGCCTTGCCCCCAGGGATTTTGCCCTGAATTAAATTTGCAGTCTATTGTCTCCTTTCTTTTTACAACCCTGGCAGCCATGCAGGTATGAAATCTATGAAAGCCATGAAAGGACATCAAATTTAAAAAAAACAAGATTAACAAGATGTGTTTGTGAAACACTGATGCCCCCGTATGGCAACATAGCAAAGATTAAGCTTTTCTTAAATGCAAATTTAATTAATTAATACCAAAAGTAGGGTATTCTCACTGGAAAACAATTGTGAAATTTGAAAGTAAGCTAATGTTAAAGTTTTTTAAATACAAAAATCTCCAAGGTCAAGGTCAAAAGGTCAATGTAATTAGTATCAAATGAAAAGTCTTGCCACATAAAATACTTTTGTAGAGCATGAAAGCCCTAGCCCTAACCATCCAGAAGGTATGGTCAACGTTCAATTTCTTAAAAAGTAGTTCAAACTCCAAGGTCAAGGTCAAAGGGTCAATGTTGTTGTTATCAAATGAAAGGCCTTGTCATAATGATCAAATATGTTAGTTATAAAAGCACTAGCCCTAACCCTTTCAAAGTTATGGTCAAGGTTTGCTTTTTTAAAGTAAGTCAATCTCAAAGGTCAAGGTCAAAGGGTCAACGTTCTTGGTATCCAATAAAAGATCTTCTCATAAGGATTACATGTATGAAGTATGAAAGCCCTACCCCTTACCGTTCAAAAGTTATGGCCAAGGTTAAAGTTTTTTCACAAGTAAAGAAATCTACAAGGTCAAGGTCAAAAGGTCAAAGTTGTTGTTATCCAGTGAAAGGTCTTTTCACAAACATAACATATGTGAAGTCCTGTTATCTACTGTTCAAAAGATATGTCCAAAGTAAAATTTTAAAATTTTCATGTAAAAGTGGGTCAAACTCCAAGGTCAAGGTCAAAAGGTCAAATTTGGTGGTACCCAAAAAAGGTCTTGTCATAAGGATCAAATATGTAAAGTATGAAAGCACTGGCCCTAACTCTTTAAAAGTCATGGTCAAGGATTGCTTTTTTAAAGTAGGTTAATCTCAAAGGTCAAGGTCAAAGGGTCAAAGTTCTTGGTATACAATAAAAGGTCTTTTCACAATGATTACATGTATGAAGTATGAAAGCCTCATCCTTTACCATACAAAAGTTATGGCCAAGGTTAAAGTTTTTTCACAAGTATGGAAATCTACAAGGTCAAGGTCAAAAGGTCAAAGTTGTTGTTATCCAGTGAAAGGTCTTTTAACAAACATTACATACCTGAAGTATAAATGTCCTGGTGTCCACAGTTCAAAAGATATGGCCAAAGTAAAATTTTAAAATTTTCATGTAAAAGTGGGTCAAACTCCAAGGTCAAGGTCAAAATTTCAAATTTGGTGGTACCCAAAGAAAGGTCTTGTCACAAGGAATACACATATGAAATATGAAAGTCATAGCTCCACTAAATCAAAAGTTATGGGCAAGGTTAAAGTTTTTTGCGGACAAACAGACAAACAGACAGAGAGACTGAGAGACAGACAGACAGACAGACGGACACGACAAAAACTATATGCCCCCGAAACTTCGTTTACGGGGGCATAAAAATTATAAAAGTAAACTGAGTTCTTGATTTATACAGTCCGTTCTCTCGGATTGACAATCTGTTATAACAAATTGCCAATTCATTCTCACAGATTATCATTTCGTTCCCTCAAATTACACAATCCGTTATCTCAGATTGTATAATTCATTCTCTTAGTTAAAATGATTCGTTCCCTCTGAATGTAAACCCTTCCCATGATTTCATTCAGGGACGTAGCATCCGGGGGGGGGGGGGGC